>JAQIWH010002433.1:0-24667 GCA_034695005.1 Cryptops parisi | reverse complement strand
ATTTAGACACACACACACGATAAATTATGAGTGATATCTATGGGTGATAACATATAAGCTATTGAAATAAACTAATTTTGTACTTTTATAGACCATTATTTATTATATAAAGTTATTATTTCATATTTTATTATATGTATTTTCAGAAATGTATCAACTGCCATACATACATTAGTATTGAATTGAAAGCATTTCAAGTATCGTATATTATGAATTTACTTCAATAAACGAGTTGTTTCGTACCAGTATCAAATTTTTAAATAAAATCTGTTGTATATCTTGAATATATATTGTATATTTGAATAATTGTAAATTGGGTATATTATTTAAAATTTTTTGAGTTTGTATTGCCAGTTGTTTATTTCTAAGTTACCAGTTTGGGTGGAGGAACGCGCAATGTCTAGTATTCGCAAAGTTGTATATTGTATATATACACTACGTCACAAATGATCCATATAATAAGTTAACTGCTATGCAATAAAATAATATTTACAATAAATAAATAAACACTATTGATTTTAGCTTTCATTCTTCTCCTGCAATTAGTATAGGTATAATAAAATACTAAATCACCATCGAAGCGGAGAACACTTATTCTTTGATACAATTAAAAATAATAGTCAATTTCGTAACTATTGACATGAATGGCTAAAAGATTGGGTACTTTCCTGTTATTTGCTTGTACTTGGTTCTGGGTTTATTTTGTAGGTTAGTTAAGAAAAAAAAAATAAAACCATACATAAACCATACTTTATAAGTATGATTTATTTTTTCCCCTAACTTAATCTGCAAAATAAACTCATAACCAAGTCCAAACAGGTATCAGAAGGTGGCCGGGTTAAGAGGGAAAGTACCGGTACCAAAGATTGCAACGAGTGAATTAGCATATTTTTAATAAAAATAAAACAAAAGCTTAACAGGTGTATCAAGCATGTGTTAGTTAAAGTATAGTACATGAACGTGTTCTCTCTCTCTCTCTCTTCTCAAACCAGTCCCTCAACGTCAAGCATGCAAATGAGCACCGACCCAACTGGATTGGGTGACGCTCTTATTGTTATTTATCGAAACATTTCTTCTATTTATTCCTATTTCCCCTTTTCTGTATATTCAGCATTGTGAATGCTGAACCGAACCCCGTCAATAGCGAAATCTGTTTAGTCCCACGTTCATTGGAAAGATCAATATCTGGAATGAAGCGACTGAGGCTCGATGCCAACCACACTCGTCCGGCCGGCTCAAAAGTCCAACTTACAATCCATCACGAGCTTTCCTTCATTGTACTTGTAGCAGCAGCACTCCAATGGCGAAACACTCGTCCGTCCAACTAATGACTATCCCAAACAACGCCTCTAGTTCACTGCTTGTTTAAAAAAAATCCCAACTCTCTTCTTCTGCTTCTTTCTCTTCTCGCAGCGGACGTGATGTCATCCGTGGAGTCTGCGTTGCATCACTGAGCTCGCTCTAGCCACATACCGCGTGCGATCTGCAACCCGCTCTGAGCGGGAATGACAAATTTCACGGCTTTGTACTCGCCGCACTTTTGCATGTGAATGGGAAGCGCGTCAAGGATAAACAAAATTACTCATGCCAGTCGCGGGGCCGCGAAGCGTGCTCGTTGCTCGCTCGCGTCACATCACTGGGGATTCCGAGGGCCCTGCAACGAGGATGGCTCAACCGGCTCGACGTCACACGCAGGCGCAGTGGATCGATTAAATGACTCGACGCATGCGCGTGTACCAGGTTTCCCTCATCAGATGTTACAGTATGGCGGCGGCGAAGAGACTTTGTTGTTCTCGCGTCGGGTCTTTGTTTCCCGAGAACGGCGGCTCACGGCTTTTCGGTGCCGAAGCCAAGCTGCTGAGCAGCTCGCGCAGCCCCGAAACGCTGCTCGACATCTGCGCCAAGGTAGTGGCGCACAACATTCCCTTCCAACGGATCGAGGAGCGCTATGACCGTATCCCGGAACCCGTGCAGAGGCGGATCATCTACTGGTCGTTCCCTCGCAACGAACGGGATATCTGCATGTACTCGTCGCTCTCCAAGGTGTCCAACACCTGCACCGACTACCAGAACCTTCCGTTCCACAAGGGCGTGCGCCTGCTCGACACGGGATGCGTCGAGAACGTGCTGCAAGTCGGTGAGTAGCTACAAAAACACTCTATCGATTTCGCATCGGGGGCGGTGAGCCTACGTCGCCAATATGGAGTCACCTATGGGGGCCCCTGCGTTGGCCCACGATTTCCTCGCTAACTACTCGCCAGTGAAGTTGTGTCGCTCGGGCTCTAGGGGGTTCGAGGGATCTACGAGTCAGGTTGGTGGGTGGTAGGGCGAATCCCTTAGCGGACGCTCACCAAAAGGGCGTGCGGATAGCAATGGGTGTGGTGCTGCGCGTCGCCGACCAAGCACCAAACCTACCAAGCCTCGGTACTTTGGACTTGATAGGAATACCAATTAACGGATCGATTTTTTGCTATGCTCGCTTTTGGTCCGTGGTCAGTGATGGACACGTCTTTCGGCCCCACTTTCGGTGACACGGACGACGTTTTTCAAACGTAGGACGCGACCCTTTTAACTCGGGGGTCGCATTCCGACCCTTGACGCCAATTCGCTTTCTCGCCGACAGGCATGACTAACCCTGTTTCCCAAACAACCACTAGCTGTGGGCTCGGAAAAACATGTAGGCAGCAGGTTAATCGAGATAGGAAAAAGACAATCAAAAAATAAAAAATCGGGACCTTTCCTTTGTGGTTTCGATCGTGGCTGCAAACCAATATTGGCAGAGCGTAAGGGGGAAATGTCATTTGCCAACTGCATAATTTACTCCCACCATCAGCAGCAGCAGCAGCATAGAATAGATAATGTGCTTTTGCTTCATAATGAAAAACTCAGCGACACCCTCCTAGACGTTTTAGTTGACACAAAACACACTCGTACTCAAGATGTTGTTTTCAGTTCTTTAACACTGAACTACATTACGCAACGCACGCATACTGTTAATCGAACACCTAGTATAAAAAAAAGCAACCACCCAAAAAACAACCTCCTTTAATTGGTTGCATAATTACAACTCTTCATTGTTTACATTTACAAGCCACTAGAAACTAACATTAACGATAAATGTAATACAATTTTCAACGTTCACACGATTGTCATTTAACCTCGAGCTATGTTGCCACTTTTCATAACATTATAGAAATGCAATGCCTCCCTTCTGTATCCTCCCACACAAATGATTTATTGTACATTCAGAACACATCCTACGACTCGTTTGCAATACTGTCCGTCCATTCTGAAACCTATACAAGAAAGCAGGTCGGGTTGGGTATACAATATTGTATTGTAAAGCTTGGCATGAATAACCCTGTTTGTGCACACGAGGAGGTACTGGACCCCCCTTCGGAAAAGCCAATCGATCGGAGGCCCCTGTCGCTCCAGCAAGCAACATCGATAGATGGGCTAACTATTGGTTAGTCCGATGACTAATCCGATACCCAATACTCTGTTACGTATAAGCTAAGGCAGCATTTGGTGTAGTATATAGTAGGGTTATAGGTTTTGCAGCCTTTACCACTATGCAAACGATGCCACTATGACCTTTCTTCTCTCCCCACCTCTGACTCCGCTTTCCCTTGGCAAAGCTTGTCTTGCCGGTGTTGGAAGAAAAAGTGCTTTCTTGCTTATCCAACTGAAAATCTCCTTTTCTGTGCGCTCGATAAGTTGACGGCAAGTAGATAAAAGGGAAGAGAAGATGACGATGAGGGCAAAGCATCATTTCGCAGGGGAGAAGGAGGAGGAGGAGGAGAAAAAAAAACAACGTGGTGAACGCTGCCAGCAGCCATTTCGATTAATAAATATTTGGATAATGAGATCACATGGTTCACCTTTTTTGTGTACTATCCTTCAGTTGAGAATGGCACATAGGCACACAAAAAAATGTGATAAAAACCTATATTATCGATGACATCTGCTATCTGTTTGTTGTGTAAATGGTAGCCTATGCTTCAGTTAAGGATGCACCGAAGGAACATTGACATTCTTTATCATCATCCATGTGTGTTAATGAGTATTAATTGTCCATTCGCTAATATGAAGATGATTAACCACTGTTACGTATCTGATAAAGAACCTTATTGAAGTAGTCGTTCTTGAAGCGTTTTAATATTCGAAAATTTACCGTGTTTTTGAAAGCTATTTTTTTTAGACTTGATGGTGTGTGTTTTTTTAATTATATAAAGGATACAGTACTTATACATATGTATTATATTCTATTAACATGTATAACAATAATATTAACAATAATAATCGCGTGACGTGAATTATAAGCTCAAAACTGTACAGGTGTATTCATATGCCAACATCCTATGCTGCTTTCATATTCTTAGAAGTTTATTAGAGCTGTGCTATTAAAACTCAAATGACCGCATATTCAACTATTGTAATTAAGTTACACCGAAACAGAGTTCAGAAAGACATATTTATATTATCAGTATATATGAATATTTACATCGTGGGCTTGGATTGGGTTGGTTTTAGAATGTTGAGATGAATTATTAATATTGGATAAAAAATTGTATAAATATTTTTTTTTGTGTGGAAGAAATTCAATTTCCTTATGAATTTAAGACTTTTTTTTTTCTTTGGTACTGTAAGGTTTCTAATTTGAATTTTGCCTTTAACTGGATTAATGCACATACACAATTCTAAGGCCACGTTTTATATAACCTCTGCATTTTTTGCAATTACTGTACACTGGCAGCAATGCTGGTGGACCCTTAAACACGTTAGGTAACAAATGCTTTATAGCAAATTGAAGGAGCAAGTTTTTTAGTAGTAGTAGTAAATTTACTGAGAAAAAAGAAAAAAGATAGTAGAAAAACAACACCACTACCCAGAATGCATTTTTGCATCCACATGACTTAATCATCATGGTTCCAGAGAACTTAGTGCTAGATTTCAAGAATTCTGTGATCTCATCATGATGATACTCTGAATGAGCGGTCAATAAATACCGCAACTTGCAGGTTTATACACAACATGCGTTTGGACTTCCGCTAACTATTCGTTTATATTTTCTGTTTTTTTTTTCTTTTCTTTTTCTTCTTTAGAAGAAGAATGTCCTTAAAGTGTAATTTGTGAGTTGCTGCATTTAGGTTACCGTGACATTGTTTATTATTTCAAGTTTGCTGGAATCTAAATTGGGAAGAGTAAATAAGTGGTGGGATTGAAACGGTTAATTTGCAATGTTATAAAAACAACTACTACCTACTTCTTGTTTAACACCACCATCCTACCGTGTGTACACAAGCTTCCTGCGATAGACATAACTTTTTTGAAATTACTGTATAGTCTTTAAAGATGGTATTGAAATATGGTAGTTGGGTCGTTATTTAAGGCGTGCGTTCTTTTCACATGGTTTTCTTGCATCTTTCTCTTACCTATACTTAAGCATTTAGTAAATAAGTTTAAAAAACAACAGCTTTAGGTTATATAAATTTTTTTTTTTGAATTGACAGGATACAGTTATTATGTGCAAATATAAATGCTTGTATTTATGGTCTCATAAAAAAGTGAATATAATTTAGTGATGCGTATCAAATATTGCAGTGTACTCATCATCACAAAGACTTTGAAAACGATTCATATCAAACTCAGGAGGGAATTAAGTTCGTTTATAATACAGTGGAGGGAGTAATTAGGATAGCCTACCCCCATGGAAGTTAATTAAGCGGAAACTATAGTTAAACTAGTTTAATTTGCAAAACCTGTGGGTTTTGTACAGGATGGATTGTGTATGCTGGAGTTGAAGCTTGAATCCTATCAGTTGCATGGGATCTTTATGGAGATTTATGGAAACGAAACGCTCTCAGGCCAACAAAAATACGCTTAATCAAATGAGAAGCTTTGTAAACGAGGACTAGTTTTTTTCTCTTCTTTTATATGTGTATATGTATATAAAAAATGATCCATCCTTTTGCTCTCTGGTACTCAGACAGTGGGCTATTGAATCAATGTGGATCAAATGGGCCAGTGAAACATCCAGCCTAGAGAAAAATAAGGTTGCTTCCATTCTCAAAATGGGAGGACCGGCAACTCATCCCTGACAAATAATACTAAGGGAGAGGAGGAGGATAAAAATTGATCTTGATTTTATTAAATTATTCTCATGCATTGGTGCTTGTTGAGGAGTAAGATGAAACCCCCTCGGTGGAGGTTTTGCATGATGATGTTGTGTTAGCCAAACGGTAAACTCTGGTGCGTTCCTCATCTTCTTCGTGCATTATTAAGTGCACGGATCCCTACCTTTACTTTAGCATCCCATGTTGATGCTTTTGTCACTTCATTTGAAACACACCTGGCTGAACCCAAGCACAGGAGCAACGAAGGCCCTTCTCAGCACCCGCATTGAAGATTTGTTACGACAGCATTCAGGGATCTTCTCTGAGAATGGACGCATTGTATGCCCACATCTGAAAGCACCTTTCATGCTTTCCCCTAAACCAAAGATGTGGCCCTTGCTGCTAGGGGTGACTAAACTGCTGGTCATAGCAGTTCCGAAAGTAGACACCTCTCTGTCGAATGTGCTGATATTCAATTTTTTTTCCAACTTCTTTCTTTCTCGTTCTCTTTCTCCTCCTTCTCTGCAGAATAGCCCAGGATTAGTTATTGGATATCTGAAAACTAGCATGAGTGATGAGGTCTTGAAAGGAAGTGAAATTTTTGTCTCTTGGTATTTTCCAACTAGTCATTGTGGAGACAGATTTTTCAGCTGTTTAGATGCTAGACTGTGAAGTTAGCATTCTACACAGCTATCTTTTAGTAGAGCTTTATGAAGTTGAACACCAAGATCATGGAGATTCGAATGATAAAATTCTGGATATATAATCATTCTGGATAATCAAATAAAGGGCATGTTTTGGCTTATCCATACTACTTGGTGATTTCTGCACTTTTTTTGGAGTGATCATCAAAAAACGATACAATAATCAACAAACATTAATTTAGTACATTGCCTATTATAACATTCGTTGCTGTAATATGCTATAAGAATTTACTCTTGGATAATAAATAGCTATTATATTCTTATATACAGTATTGTATTTATGGACACTAAACAGTGCATATGTGACAAAATACATGTTAACTGTCATCTTACTACTGTACATGTAGTAAGATACTACATATTACTACATGTATAGTAGTATGATAACTACAGTATAGTGTACATTCAATTTAGCCGTACTGTAATGCCAAATATATTGTACTACACTAAAGTAAATATTCGAATAAGAATAATACTAACGTAATATACTGAAAGTAAATCATTGATGTAAATATAAAGCTGCACTACTGTAAACAGGGGCAGAGCACATCCTCGAATCAGGGGGGGGGGACATTTTTATTTGAAACAACACTATTTAACACACAGACTACTAAAACTACTCTATATCAAGGCTGATCCATTTTCCAAGGGGAAGGCTTCCCCCCCCCCCCGGGCGCTCAGCCACTGACTGTAAATATAAAATAACATGCTGTATGGCACTTGTTTATTTTTTAATTCGAAATGGATCAGGACAATTGAATATGAGGATAATAGAAGTTCATAAAATCAGTGTTCTTATTGTATTTCTGTTTTAAAGTTGTTTGTATTTTTTGTTTATTTAGGAGTTGTAACAGTAAACAATTTTCTAGTATACACTTTGAACCATTACGAGCGACGTCTACCAATATTGAGAACTAATTCAGTGTCTTGTAATCATCAAATACTGTGGTTATTACTGGAAAAAAGATGGTTAGGAGAATTAACCCACAAAAATCTAGTAATGATTTTCCTGTTAGATGAATAACGCCAGATGGTGAACCAACTCTTTTAAAAAAACTATTTATTCCCAGTAGTAACGTGGAAAAACAACTTTTTTATTAACAAATTTCCCATTACAATTATTTTCATGTGTTAAGTGGGTTCTTGTTTCACTTAATGTTAAAGTTTATTTTAGGTCTGTTGGTGGGGCCAAATCCCTGAACTGGGATTGTTTCTGTCTAGTATGAAAAAGGCGAATTACAAAAAATTCTCAATGAAAGTCTCCATCTTTGGGAGATGATGATGATGCTGATGATAGCATGCTGGCTTGTTATTGATGACTCAGCATCATTTCATGACAAACTAGGTATTGGAAAAGTGTGATTTGCAATACTTTCTCCCTCCCTTCCATGTTCCTCCTAAGTTATTTTTTTGCATTGGTGCCAGTGAGTAAATTTATTTCTTCAAAATGGACTGTAATTTGAAGAGGAAGAAAAAGGGCTTTAAACGACTTTGGGTCTTAATGGTTGGGCTGTGGAAAGTTAACTTTGCCATGTGGAATTGTTTTCAAGGGAAGGTTCCCCTGTTGGAATGTGCCACCCTCCCGGTGAGAGCTCCCCAGGCAGGAACTGGTCCTTGTATTTCTCACTTGTGTTCTTAAAAGTCTTTCAGTTTTGGTTGGCTGCTGTCATCTTTGGCTCCTTTCTGGCCACGGGCACTCTTTGCCATTCACTCTTCTTCTCCTTTCAGTTGAAAACAGAACTTGTTTTCTAAAGAAGACCCCAATTTGGTTTGCTGTCAGGATTGTCTTTAGCTGGTTTCATCTATTTTTTTTTTTTGGCTTCACAGAGCAACATGAAAGCCATCTTTCAGAAAGCAATAAAAATTGAGGTTTTAAGGGCTGGTCTTGTTTTTAACCAGCTAGGCCACTTGGTTGACCATGTGTCTATATAGTTGTTGTGGAGTAAGTTTATGGGGAACTTTGGCAACTTGTTACACATTTAAAAAAAGGCTGGTTATTTGAGTTTTTCTACCAAGTGGTAAATATCGACTTCATAGATACATCAGGTTTTACAACATGGTTCTATTGGCTGTTGAGGAAACTGCTTTGAACAGTAAACAACAAGAGAACAGAAGATAGCTAAACAACAAAACGGAGTTGTCTTTAAAGGAGTTGATAAATAAATAAAACGGAAAGCTGTAAACAGCAATTTGAAACTCGATCTGGCCTTTGGTGATTTGCGAATTCCTAACTGTGTGAACATTGAATCGATTATTAAAACCCTGCCAACTGGATTTAATTCAGTTCACACCAAGCAAAAACACATTGTGTAAAATCAGTTTGGGTTTTTTGTATTTTTTTTTTAAATGGACATTGGAATGTAGCTTGAAATGAAAAAGAATTGCAGTTGGCATTGGTATGTAGTATTGAAGTGTGACAGCTCATCACTAATCTAACAGCACAGCATTGTGAAAATACACCAAGGGCTCTCTCATTTTAGATAGAAGTTGTGAAGTCATAAATGCTTGGATTGATAATTCTACACCATAAATTTATCGACAAAGCATTTCAAAATGCAGTACTATCATGCAAAATTAACCATATCATGGTTTGTTAATCTCGTTACTGCAATATCTAGAGATTGAAATTGAATACTGTAATATACAATGATGTTCATACAACATAGATTAATAGAATGATGGAATCTATTGTTATAACAGTAGAGCTGATACATCTCACTAAGCTCATATAATCAGGGAAAACATTAATATCGATTATGGATGTAGTCCCACAATTTATATTTATTTAATATAAGCATGTTGATTTTAGTAATTTTCTGTGTAAAATTGTAAATTTCATAGTACCATAACATACTACAGTTGGAGCTCTTTGTTTCCCTAGTTTGGGTTTGTGCATTGCTGATAACTCCCTCACTCATTCGTGATTTTCATTGATGCAGATGAGCAGAAGTTACATAGTAGACCTACTAATTACAGTAGTATTTCGTACCTGTTCTGTTGATATATGTAGTGCTTATTCGTTAAGCTCTAGTTGTGTACTATTTATTGCCATTGTGCTTTAATAATCTTCAAGAAACGGAAGTCTCTCTTAAGATCATTCTGACAACTTTCATCAGTCAGGAGTGACATTCCAATCAACCCACACCAATGTTTATATATTTACAAATCACTAGATATTACAAAGATCAAATTTAATTTTGTACTAATACGTGTTGCCATTGTATTTTTATTATGTGACCAAGTCAATGAACATTGATATACTTATCCATAATGTTTTTCCATATGCGCATTTTTTTGCGATTTCACCTTTGGCACAGTTTTTCAAACGTACCCCTTTTTCTTCCATGAATGGTGAGGATCAACTGTATACTGTTTTTCAATGGGCATTTGGAATTTCATAAACTTTGGTGAAAATGCGTTTTCATGTGTAGCCATGCTGCAAACTACATGGTATATGACAATAATAAAAGATAAACAACCAGAAACTGGAAGGTTCCCATGCTCAGTGGACAGTGCAAAGTTATGAGCAATGTTACTCAGAGTTCACTACACAAATGTGTGTATATAGGCTAGGCTTATAGTACATTTGCTGTGAATACAATGGATGTATGCTTACTGTACAATGGTATATACAATATTAAAATATTAAAGAAGGCTTGTGATGATATTTTTTAGAGGAATCTTTTAAGTGAAGAAATGCTTTGAAACTAAAACCATTTTTTGTTATTTTTAGTAGTAATTCACGTTGATACACTGACATGCATTAAGACTAACCAACTGTGGGAGGAGGTGATTTAGTAAAGTGTAAACTAGTACTTTAGAATATACTGGATTTATATGAGGTTCTTCACAAACCTTGCAATGACAGATCTATACAGGGTGTTCCAGTCCATTCGTATGAGCGGTTTTTCTCGAAAACGGTGAGGGTGGATTTATGTCTTTTTTTAACATTAGCATGATTACATTTAGTCACTAATGTCAATGCAAAGACTTTGTATGACACTATCATCAATTGGGGGGGGGGTAACCGGAAGTAGGGGTAAACTGACCACAACTTTGAAATTTCAAATGGAAATATGAGTCAAGTAGGGTGTTGTTAGAAAGATCTTTTAAAAAGAAACAACGTTCACCTGAAACACTTTTTAATACCTTCTGCCATTAAGGAGATATTTTCCATGAAAACAAAGGAAATGAAATCGTTGATACGGATGGTCTGGAACACCCTGTATGCTGAAACTTCTATGAAGTAGCAAAATTCTAGTATTACTTGTGCTAACTTGACAGTCACTTTTGTGCTTCATCACACAAAATTGTATAATATCGAAATTTCTTCGCATGTAATGAGCATCTGGGAGTGAGCATCCTCTCATAGTTTCATATTAGTGAATTTGTTTGCATATAAAGAACTAACAAAAACTTGAGGATTCCCTGCTTTATAATTGTGATTTGAAATGTATTTGCAATCGCTTCATTTGATATCCTTGAGTTATCTGGATGTAAATATATGTCAAGTAATCCTTAAGTTATGTGAATGTTAGGTTTATTAGGTTTGTTTGAGGAACAAAGGTCAGGTATTTGGGAGCTTAAGGGGTGCACTGACTGCCTGAAGGCTTGTCATTTGGTTATTATATTGCAACAGCAGCATGTTGATTAGTTAGGCTAACTGATCAAGACTGAAAGGCTTCATGATGGCCTGGTGGTCAGCGCATTCACCTTTGACGGGAGTGGCCCGGGTTTGTGCCATGTGAAATAATTTTTTTTTGGAAGGGGGGAGATGTCTGACACCATGGGGCAGGTTTTCTGGGGGTTCTCCCATTTCCTCTTGCTTCATAAAATCTTATTCCATCTTCATCATCATCATTTATGTACGTTTTGATTTAATGCGGTCTGAGGGCCAGTCAGTGCCCTCGTATAAAACCAAGTACCTATCTACCTCAAGATGCAAAGGGACGAGTTGCTTGTGTAAATTGATATGTACAGTATAAAGATACTGAAACAAAACTCAAACGTAAGATACTACATTCGAAAAGTTGGATAGCACCTATTGCTATTACCCATCAATGGCTTTTGTTCAGTTTTAATAATTTGGACAGGCTTCTTGCATAGGTTGACTATTGTAGATTTTCATGTTCAATGTCAAATGCGATAACTTATAAGTGCATTGCTTTAATCGTGGTTTATTTGCTTGCAGGTTTTCACTTGAGTGGAACAGTTGCCACTCCAAAACCAGCCAATCCTCCCCCTCCTGGTTACACAGTAGAACCAGAACGGAAGTACAAAGTATCTATTAGCTTTGATAGGTAAGTCACAAATGTGATCATTGTTTAGAAGAGTCCTGTATAGTAACTAACCATAGTTAGTGTTGAGCTGTTTTGAATAGACTTGAGACCATAATTTGTGATCATTTCTTTTTCAGATGCAAGATAACGTCAGTCACATGCAGCTGTGATACAAAGGATATATTTTGGTGTCAACATGTTGTGGCACTATCATTGTACAGAATACGAAATGCAGATAGTGTTAAGCTTCGGGTGCCCATATCAGGTGAGTCACCTTAATTCACATTAAAACACTTTTTTTTCAGTGTCCCTTCTTTTGGTGTTCCGCTGATGCTACTGTTACTTTTTTTGGCGGTTCTCGGTATGACACGCTTTGTTGTGTGTTGTATACACTTAGCTATCCATCTTACTTTTGTACTGTTAGGTCTAGCTCTCTTATGTGCACACATAACATTGACACATAATGCAGGTTGTTCCTGAAAGGGCTTGCTAAAATTGAACCACAGGTGCTACGCATCAAAACAAACCCAACAACCCATATTAACATGGGTTCGGAAATGCTTCTTCTTTGACATAACCCAGGGTGAAAACGTTTACGTATGGTCTCATAATCACTGTAAGTATGTAAATGAGTATGCATTTCCGGACACATGTTTATATGGAGTTTTGCTTTGTACTATTAATACGTAGTTGCAGATTTATTGTAAAATTTTGCCAGTTTCTTGGGAACGTCCCGTGTATGATATAGTAATCATGTTATTAGGTTTTCTGCATTTGCAAGTAAAAAAAAAGTCCATGCTCTGCTTTTCGGCAAGGGGCTGAAACCATCTCTGTTGTATTTCATTTTTAATGTGTCTCTTACAATAGCTTTTAAAAACAGCTGTTATGATTTGCTATGTTAGGGTTTTGTCGTCTGTAAGAAAGCTAAATTTATATGGCTTTTTCCCCCTCATTAATAGTTTGTTTCATTGTGTGTTAATTTTTCCCCTGGTAGAAACACTACTACAAATGGATAGGCAACAACTGCAAAAATTTGTACAGTATCTAATCGCCGAACATCACACTGAAGTCTTACCAACGGCACAGAAGTTAGCAGATGAAATAGTGCAGCAACGGTCAGAAATTAACAGAATTCCAGGTGCTTACCGCAAAAAATGATTTACACACATTTTGCACGACTGCTCTTGAAATGTGTTATTAAGTCTACATGTTTCAAAAACAGGTGCTCCTGATCCTACTGCTGGTGCTTCTGCTGATGACGATAATAGTTGGCACTTGGACGAAGACCAAGTGTGTGAACAGGTCAAGTCTTACTTATCTCAGGGTGGATACTACAATGCAAACAAGCAACTTAATTCTATGTTTGCCAAGGTAAGTAACAGTCTCTCGTATTCCTAAACGACTGCTTGTGATGGAAAGATTGATCCTGATGCCATGGGTTTTTCTTAATCGTCTTAGGTTCGAGAGATGTTGAGAGCCAGGGATTCCAATGGTGCTCGCATGTTGATGCTAATAACAGATCAGTTTTTAGCCGATCCTAGACTAATATTGTGGAAATCTCAAGGCACACCGATGACCGACAAATGTAGACAACTTTGGGATCAATTAGGTAACGATTTTGTTTCCTCCAATAAGTTGAAAGTAGAGGATTTTGTTTTCGTGTATTGAGTTGCGATTTAAATTTGATCTGAAGGTGCGTTATGGGTATGCATCGTGTTGAACCCACACTGCACAACATTGGAAAAGCTACATTGGAAGAGTCTACTTGAAAAATGGTCACAAACGGACGTGTGTCCGTTAGAAGATCCAGACTTTCGTCCTAGTAACCATAATGTACGGCAGGCTGATGATGACAATACATCCACCGATTCATCTGATGATGAAAATCCAGGTACAAAAAGATATCTTTTTTTTTCTTGAATATGTTAAGACTTAACTGCATTTCTAAAAAACTAAAATATTTATTGCTTTGTTTTTCGTACGTTTTAGGTCCTAGTGGTGCTCATCTATCACCCGCAGCACTTTTATTAGCAAATCGTCCATTACCAATGTCACGATTACGGACCATTTTCCACCGGGCATTGGACGCATGTCAGATGACATGGAAAAACCGACAGTTGCAGTTTATTTTAACGAATGATGGTCGCACTCCCAACTGGGATCGAGCAGATAACTCGGGGAACTTAAACTCTCAGGGACAGCCATTATGGAATGGTAATTGTCGTTCCGTCGAGTGGTTACATCATCGATTCACACGGTTCAATCGGTTGCTTACACCACTTCTTTTTATCATTTCTAGAACACATCCCCATTGCTTGTGCCAGAGTAGATGCATTGCGATCGCACGGTTACACAAAGGAAGCACTGAGATTAGCCGTTGCCATCGTTCGGACGATGAAACGACAACAAAGAATTGAACAGCAACGGTGGCAGAATGAACGAGGAGGTAATGCGTCGGTTTGTTTGTTGGGTTTTTTCTTCAGAAACATGTCGTAAAGAAACTTAACTTCAATTCCATGTTACAGGCATAGCTTGCACAAGTCTCGGAATAAGTCGCCAGCCACTTCACTGCAGTACGGAGGGCTGGATAGGTCATGCGTTGGATCCTATTGGTTGCCTTTTTGATACGTTGGCGGAGGCATCTGTTGTTCCAGATGACAATTCCAGGAGCGATTCCATTTTAGGTAACTTTGATTTTTTTTTCCTACAAACAATGTAGATACAGTTATGTTTATAAGAAATCGCAATGCGACGTTACGATTCTGACTTGGTAATTCTGACACTCAGATTCCGTGTACGGTGGAGACGATGTTGCCAACGGTCTTCCACCAAAATACCAGCACGTTTCTGTTCAAGGAAGTCGTGATCGCAATGAATCGTATCTAACGTTGGCCTTGGAAGTGGCTCTCATTGGATTGGGGCAGCAGCGTATCATGCCCGCTGGACTCTATGCACAGGAAAAGGCTTGCAAGCAAGAAGATAGACTGATAACCAAGCTGCAGGAGATTGAACTGGACGCGGTTCTCGTTGGGGTCCTAAGAAAGCAAGCTGTCTTACTTTTAGAAGGTAATTATCATCGCCTGTCAGGGGCGTCGCTTAAATATAAATTCTTGGCACGGTCCCAAACCAGTCCCTTTGTTTAGGGCCGTGGTTATTCATCAGTTATTCATCATGGAACTAACATATAGTTAGTTCCATGTAGAATGGAACAAAATTTGTTTATATACAGTGGAATCCGTTTTTTGTGATCATCTTGGGACAAGTACTTTTTTATAACAATAGCCGGCTGATGACATTAAATAATGGCAATAAAACATTAAACAGTTTCTTGGAACCGATTGATAATGATAACAATAGCCAATGATAACATTATCCATGATTATAATAATCGGATTCCACTATACTTTGATTTTAAGTTAATTTAGAATAGTTCACTTAGCAACATCCTTGGTTAATCGCTCACTTAGCAACATCATTGATTAATCACGAATTTGTGCAATGACCTGTGCTTCTTAGTTCGTAATTATTTGTGCAATGTCCATATTTTGTGTTACAATGGTTTAGTGACTGTAGACATGTCACGAGATGAGTGAGGGTTGTCTGCATTTCTAGGTTGTTGCCCACAAAAACGGATGTCTGCGTATATCTTAGCTGAAAGAAAAGTATTTCTCTGCTTTGAATCACCTTGTGCATTTTTACATCTTACAAATATTCGTATCACTTTTATTATTCATTATATTATTTTGTGTATTTACACTAGCTGTATACTCGTCAAAAATGACGGGAGGCATTTGCTAAGCATAATTTATTGATCTAACTCATGTTGCCTTGCAACATTAGTTAGTGTTATATGTCTACTACATCTCCTTGTCATTAGTTGCTACTTGTGTTGGTATGGTAACCCATTTATTATGTTATGGAATGGTTGTTTGTCTTTAGTTGTTGCCATGGAAACATTCTGGCATGGAAAGGGGGACAGAGAGAGATAGACATTTGACTTTTATATTGTTTAATTTTATTAATTTTTTTAATGTATTTTGTGATATTACTACATTTAAAGGGTGGTAAATTTGGTTAAGACAAATATTAGCATTCAGCATATTGGTTGAGCATAGTTTTATTCTAGCATAAATACCCTGGACCCTTACCCCAAAATGACACCTACACCTGTCGTCATTCCAAGTGGATCGGTTATTATATTAGTTTCACATGGTGTAAATAGAGACATGGAGTGACATCTGGTGACACAGATTTCAAATGCATATTTATATTAGTTTCTGTTATGAGTGGGCGACGTCTGGTGACTATATGTATATATAAAGCCTATTCTTAAAAATCTTTTTTAACGTAGGTCTACTGTTTTTGAAGTAATTTTTTTGTGACAAGAAACTAAAAATTTGATTTGTTTCCGTAGGTGGACCCACAAGTGGCCTTGGTTATGGTATACACCCAGAAAGCATTCCTATGCATACATTTGCAAAGTATCTCTTCTCAGCGCTTCTTCCTCATGACAGTGAGCTGGCTTACAGAGGAGGTCTACGAGCAATGAGGTAATTATTTCGTTTTCTCCCATTTGTTGATTCTTTTAAAACTGGATGCTTGGACGATTGTTTCTCATTCATGTCTATAATGTGTCGATTGTCGTCTCATCGAAATAGTTTGTCAAAATCTTTCAGATTGCCCATTCTCGAAGACCACGAGGATGTCGATGATCCAGTGAATGGGAACGTGAGTTCCATCGTTCTGAGTCGTTATCCACGATGGTTCACCCTTGGTCATATTGAAACTCAACAGTGTGCCTTGGCATCCACTATGCTTAGTGCAGCTAAGAGTACGTTGCACGGTTTTTTGTGCAATTTCTTTTACGTTTGTTTGTTTGTTTATTTATGTAGGTAGTGATTGTTAATTTAACCTCGAAACGTTTCTTCTTCTTGTTTCAGCTGACATTTTAAGGTTGCGCACCGTTTTGGAATCGTCGCAGCGTAACATTCACAGTTCGTCCCACTTGTTCAAATTGGCCCAGGATGCATTCCGTTTTGCTACACCGCCCGATGGTCCTCGGCACGTCACTTTGCTCAATGTGGCTTTTGAACTAGGTTTGCAAGTGATGAGAATGACCTTGTCTTCGTTGAATTGGCGCCGTCGCGAGATGGTGCGATGGCTAGTCACTTGTGCCACGGAAGTGGGTGTGGATGCCCTCATGTCAATTATGCAAAACTGGTATCAATTGTTCACACCAACCGAAGCCACGGGTAAGATATCTTGTTCTATTTGTTTTGGCTGTAAAGCTTGCTTTTTTGCTTTCATGAAAATCGTTGTTTCATGTTAGGTCCGGTAGCAACCACCATTATGTCACACACCACCGTTGTGAGACTCAATTTGGACTTCTCGCAACAAGAAGAGCTTTCTAGTTGTGCTCGGACATTGGCCTTACAGTGTGCCACTAAGGATCCTCCAAATTGTGCCTTAAACGCACTGACCTTGTGTGAGAACGACCCCATCGCCTTTGAAACAGCTTATCAAATCGTGATCGATGCAGCGTCGCATATCATGACTTCATCCCAGCTGTTCACGATTGCCAGGTATATGGAGCATCGGGGATATCCGCACCGTGCATACAAGCTGGCTATGCTTGCCATGAAAAACATCCACCTAGCGTACAACCAGGACGCCCATCCAGCTATCAGTGATATCCACTGGGCGTGTGCCCTTAGTCATTCTTTAGGAAAATCCGAGCTCACTAACATGATACCGCTGCTGGTGAAAAATGTGCAATGTGCCACCGTCTTATCGGATATTCTGAGACGTTGTTCCATGTCTGCTCCAGGGATGGCATGCCCCGATAGCAAACGGCGCTCTCTCAAACCCTTATCGTACGATAAACCTCCTTTGCGCCAGCTACTGGAGGCTGCCATCACCGCTTACATCAACACGACACATTCGCGTCTAACCCACATCAGTCCTCGCCACTATAGTGATTTCATTGACTTCCTGGGGAAGGCGCGGGAAACCTTCTTACTGGCCCAGGACGGCCACCTTCAATTTGCTCAGCTGATAGAGAACATGAAAATGGCCTACAAGGGCAAGAAAAAGCTCATGTTTCTAGTCAAGGAACGCTTTGGCTAAAGGCAGAGCCTCTTTGTAAGCCTCAACATCATGTTAACTCCTCTAACTGTTAACCAAAGAATTTAAACAAAAAACAACTTAGTCCTTTTTACATTCTTCCACAATGGGATTTTTTTTAATACAAAAGGGAGGTGTTTGTAAAAAATTTGGCCATTTGTTGCTGTTGCCAAGAGGATTTGGGATTTTTTATTTTGAAACGAATCCTCTTCTAAATGGATGATGATGATGATGATGAAAACTTTTTCCTGTAAGCAGTTTGAACTGTGATCGTTTGTTCTGATGGTGTACGTGCGTGTGTGTTGTTTCTTCGCGTCACAACAAAAAGTGGGTGTCGAACCATCCTTTGGTGAGGAAAACAAAAAAGAGAAAAAAATATATTCCTCGTCGACCAGTGCGCGAGTGTTGGCTGCCCCGGTGCATGACAAATTTAATTCAACGTAGGAACCACATGTGCTAACTTTTTCCTAAAGCTTGTCATCGGTTGTCTAGCACATGGATCTCGTTTTTTTTTCTTCTTAAGTTCAAAAGCGGCAACAGATTTCATTTTATCGAATGTGTGATGATTACACTACCTCAAGTTTAATCCATGCATGGGATAAATTGGAGCTGCACACTCTTATCCATACGTATCCGACGATGCCATTAATGGACAAGTGCATTGACTGCTGTGTATATTTTTCAAGTTCGTCATGGAATCTTTAAAAACAAACACTTGTGTTGATGAGTGCTGACAACGTATATTATGCAGTTCCACTCTTTTTCCTACCGATTTCTCCATGACCAAGCGTAGCAGCTCGTTTATCTTCCTCATCACCTGCTCGTAGATTCCCAGTTGTGGTTTTATGTTTGCCAGTATAACCCCCCCTTCTTTCCTTGTTGTCATTATTTTCCACAGAATGTTTGCATCGTCATGAAACATATTCGAGGGAAAAAATGGCCAGATGACATATTGTGCAATTTTTACCTGGGTGTTAAATTTTTTTTTCATTTTTATTATTATTATTATTATTATTATTATTATTATTATTATTTTGATCACTTTTGAGTTGATTTATTTTTCTCCCCATCAGATGTGTGTAATCATGTTGTTGTTGATTTTCCTTTTACTGTGATACTGATTTTTGCCCCCCCCCCACCCCCTTGCATCATGAATATATGAATGTTACGACTGATTTTCATTATTATTTTCTTCATCATTACCATTAATTCATCCGTTTACTTAACAAGAATAATTTAAATGTTTCAAATTTCCATACGATCCAAAATCTCTCTTATTACGTACAGTACAGATCTGTGAATCCTATGCATAAACAGACATTTCCTGCCACATATATTTGAGTATGAAAATTCAATTTTTTTTTTTTCGGAAGATTCTCAACATCAATCAATATTCCCAGAAAATGAAATCATTCTTGAAAGCAGCGGCCACAATTATTCATCAAAAAAAGAAGAAGAAACATTTCACACACACGAAAAAACAAAATCAACCTCAAATCTTAAAAAGTTATTTTTTTGTTTTGACGAAAGCATCAAAATTACGTCTTTTGTTCTTGTATTTAAAAACAAAAAAACAAATCATTCATAAGTACTTTGATTTTATGTTGCTTCAAACAAAATAATTTGATAGAAGGACTTAAATGTACTAAATTTGTATGTTCTTTGATGTTCACGTTGTTGCTTCAATTGGAAATAACATCCTGCTGCAGCTTAATAACCCAGTACAGGGTTAATCCACCCACAAGAAGTACTTCATTGTTAGAAAATATTTATTTCTATTTTAAATTGGGTACAATACTTATCTTAAAATTCGATTTAAATATTTGTATACTGCATGTTAAAGGGCATAGTAAATTCTGCAACTATTTTTTAACAACAATTGATAGCAAATAACTGCTTTTGGTAAATAAACTGCATGGTGTGGTGTTTAGTGTTAGCACAACAGTATAGCATATTTTGAATTTACCATGCAGGTGGATGAATATATAAGCTGCGCAGGAATGCACTCAAATCAGTCCATAGTTAACACAGTATAAATTTGAATTGCACTGAACTTTGAATTGTATGAAATTTGATGTTCTTTTCGTTGCTTCAAATTGAAAAAAACAAAAAACTTAATTACCAAAATTTGAATTGTGTTTATTTTAATTTTTGATTTATTGTTTCAAATACATAAAAAAAAATAATTGAAATACATTCCCCGCCTATTATAGACTGCAGATGCAAATTCCGCAGCAGTGGGTATTCTGCATAGATTGGAAATGAAAATTTTTTTGTTTTAATTAACGAAAATTTTCATTAATTAAATGAAAAATTCAAATTATCAGGATGACTACCATTATGTGTCTTGTTTAAATTTCAATGAGTACTTATGAATGATATATTTTTTTTTCCTGATTATGCATAAAATCTTGTGGCGTTTCTTTTAATAAGAAAATGGATTGTCAGACAACAGATTTTCTCGTCGACACTTTTATAGGTTTACGAATAATTCTTTTCCTTCCAAAGAGTTTCTTTGGTAACCGACTTATTTCCGTTATTATTTGTTAGTAATCCCGGTATGTACAAAAAGAAAAGAAAATTTACCCCCAAATTGTACTGTTTTTTTCTGCATTTCTGTTGCTTGCTTTTGAAAAGGAATGGTGCAGATTGTAAAGGAAATGTAGTGATGTGTAAATTTTGTTAGTGGTTTATGATTTTTGAACATTACATGAGATAAAATCTCATTTTCCCAGGGATTAACGAAAGCATAAAGTGTATTACATTAATGCAATTTCCATGTTAATATTTCGTTTTTGTTTTTATTTTATTTTTTGTTTACCAGTGAACCTTACGTTGCCTACTGATTTCCATGTCACAAAATAAAATGATTAGCCGAATAATATGTTAATTTTTTTGTAATATTGAAATGGCAACCCAGCATGATTGGCTGTTTAATTGACTGATTGGATGTTTAAATATTTAAAAAAAACAAAAATTTTCAAGGTGTTGGCGTCAATTCCAAAATTTTGAAGATCTTGAATCAATCGTGATCTGGGAACACTATCAAAAGCTTTGGAAACATCGGTCGTTGCAATAAGGCAATTCATATTATTACCTAAATTTCAATGATCTCAAGATCCGATTGTAACGTGTACATAATTTCAATTTATTTTTGTGACATAAATCTATACTTTCTTTTCAAATAGGCATAATTTTCCAGTTAATTAAAAGTACTTTTGAAAGTGCGTATCTTTTATACAGTGAATTAATTGCGAAATTTTTTTTTTATTACAATTTAAAGTGAATAATTTTTTCTTCGTTTATTATTAAAAACTGAACAAATGTATAGGTTTATAAAGAAAGATTCGTTTGTTAATTATTATTTTTTTACATAGATGTGAATATGTGTTCACGTATTGGCTTATAATTTACATATAATAGGTATATACATTTTTTTTCATTTTAGGCATGTAGCAATAAATTTTTCCATGTCTTGCAAAACACCGAGAAATTTTTTTCCAGCGTGGTGTATATTAGACATTTTGGTGCTACGAGCTTTCTTAAAAAAAAATTGCCGTTATCCTAAAGCATTTTTTTTAGAATGGGTACAAAAAATAAATCACTGTTAATACCTTTGATGCAATTTATAATTTGAAATTGTTATGTTATGAGTTGAGCGTTACATTCCCTGAAAAAAAATTTTCCTTCACGAACAGGTTGAGTGGATTACTGTGATATCCAAAAATTTTGATTTCGTTATTCATGATGTAAATTTATTATTTTTAAAAACGGTACATCTGTGAACCTGTTCATTTTTATCCTTTCACTCTGCTAGAAATGAGATATCCGATTGAAATCCCTATAAATTTTAGTTTTTCCCAGTTTCATTTTTGTTTTGCTTTATTTTCGATGTTTGTAGTTGGGAGGTGACTTCAGCCTTTTTGTTTTTTTGATGTAATACTTTTTTTGCGGAGAAAAAAAATTCTGTAGTCTCCCAATAGGAAACTTTGTATTAAGATGTATATTATCTGATGTATAAATTGTGCGTAAACGAACGTCGTCGAGCGAAACTGGGATCTGGATGAGCTAATACTGTACAATGTAACTGTGATTTGCAAGCAAAAACATGAATGAATCCATATTTCCTTGAGTGTGCCAGCTTTAAAAAAATAATCCATTTTCTGGGTTAAAGGTGTTTGACTTTTTTGGTTCATTCACTTCATCTTTTGTTGAGTATGAATTTTCATGTATATCATCAAGTATATAGAAAAAAAAAGCAAAGGGTTTTTACCTCTATGCAGCCTTTTTTGCCCTCCTATAAACTAAATAATCAAATGCTGCAATAGTACCTATGTATGTGACTTACACTGTCCCTCATTTTAACCTGCTCATCTCAGTAGAGTGATCTAGAGAACTGATATTAGAAGCATTACTTCATAATATTTAAATATTATTTATTGAAAGTTTATTTAATGTTTGTTTCTTTGTTGTATTATTGAACCTGTGAAACTGTGACTTTGTGATTAAAATGCCAATTCTTTATAACACGACATTCTCTTCATTGAACAACAAACTATACCCTACACATAACAAGGCGATCTTTTCAGAGGCACAACCAGGATTTTTTTTTGGGAGGGTTTGAAGTGAAATGTGTCTTGTTTTCCCATTAATTGACCAGTTTGTTTACACATTTTGGGATTTTCAGGGGGTGTTCAACCCCTCCCCCAGGATCCTTTGCCTAGCGGCATCAGGTGATTGCTAACAAAATATCGCGAGATTTGTGTAAAGACTGAAGTCTCGCGTGTCTTATAGCTGAAAGAAGAATTTCTGACAGTCTGCCTTGTGATATTTTCACATCTTACAGAGCATTTTTTAACAGATTCTGGGTGGTGACACATTTGTCACAAATAATTAGCTACTGGGTGACAGATATCAACAATATACAAACGTATATTAAGATTTGAAATGAATGAAAACAATGGCGAACCTTTGATCCCATTGTTTGCTTCAAACCCTAGTAATGAGGTTTTTCATTGGGGGGTATATAATTTATTCCTTTTATTTTTTATGCATTGTTCTACATCTTTTACATGATACTTGGCTGTAATGGTTGAATAACCAAAAGTCTCCTCTTTATAGCGCGAGTGCCACACTGTTCTTACTGCCTTGGCGATGAAATTTAATGTGTATGCAGCTTCCTGCCATGAAGTCTTCAGCAGATGGAACTGCCATGTAACAAGTAATTTCATCTAAGGTAGAATGATATTTACTTTGACACATTTACCTGATAGTTATTACGCTTCCAAGTATTGCAGATGTGTATGTACGTACTCCAATAGACATGTATTACTGTACATTATACACATCCATGTAGTACTTAGGTGTTTAAGTATTACACTGGAGAGCATCGATGTAACGATTTCACTTATCTTTCAAAATGTACCTCTCTTTATAGTATGACACGGCAGCTCTTGCAATGGAGTGGAGTCCACCACAGCTAAAAATGCATCACAACATGGACTTCACCTGTCTCTGCTGAGGTATTGCAACCATTGTTCTGCACTGCAGCTCCTACTGTTCCATGTTCAAGATGAAAGTGCTATGTAAAAGAAAGTTCTCAAAGGTAAGATGATATTTACTTAATCCATTGTACACATCTAATACTTAGATGTGTATCCAAGTATTACATGGGGAGAGGCACCTTTGAACAACAATTTCTGCGGACAGTCTTTTATTATTTAATTTTATTAGTTTTCAAAATTTTTGTTAGTGCATTGAGCACTGTCTACTTGCATTGAAGTGTTATAAACTTTCCCCGAGTTATATGCTCAAACAAAAGTACAGAGTACATATCAAACAGAGTACTGTACATATATGCTCATTATTCAAAGCTGTCTCCGTAGCTTTGAACAAGGGTGAAATTACTGTTCAATTGAATTTCTGAATTTTTGAAATTCACTGTTCTGTTGAATTTGAACATGGCTTATGATTTCAATATTTATTATAATATGATCGTATCCATCTATAGTAATGAATATACAAGTGTATTTCTGTCTATCCTATTCGTATCCACTCTAATCACTATTCGGTATCCACTAAAATAACATCTAAATCAAAAAATATAATAATGCTGGCCTTGTTGGGGCACATTTGAACACTGATCGAATGTAGCACGTACAGACCATGTGTTTCATGGCTGAAAATCTAAAAGTTATACTGTATGGCTCATAATGTTTCTAGACATGTGATATTGATGATCAGTGATTTATCCAGGCCAGTTTTGGGGGGGAATTTTCCCCCCCGAAATTTCTGAAATTCCCCCCAAAAAAGTTTGAAATATTTTTTTCTGAATTTTTTAAAACTTAATTTAATTTATTGTCAAATGACCCAGCAGGATCAACCAAGGAACACAACAAAGGATGATTTACTCAGTCTTAAAATATTGCATTCGCATTAATTAAAA
>JAQIWH010002432.1:0-24691 GCA_034695005.1 Cryptops parisi | reverse complement strand
AAGAATATCTCATTCGAAGAATTGCTTTCGAAGAATAGGTTTCGAAGAATTGATTTTCGAAGAATTTACCTAGAACCGTCGCACCCTAGGGGTGCAGGCCATGAGGCACCCCAGGTTGCAAACCCCTGAACGAGGAGTGGATTATTGTAAAGTGATACAATAAGGCCAATCCTTCGTATCCTGAAAACATAACCACAACCGCAATATTGTAAAACCTGTTCCACCATTTGTGAACACGCACCTCAAACGGTTTTAAAAAAACACATGCTACGTAGTGCTTGGCATGAGAGTAATTTCAATTTGGTGGAAAAAAGCAACAAATGATTGAAAACATGCACATTTTTGGTAAGCTAACTATGAGAATGCTGTATTTATTTAAAAATCCTCTTTGTTTTATGTAATTACATTGAGAGATTTTATTCAGTTTAGTTAATTGACTTAGTTTTCTTTATAGTTTTTGCAATGTAGTTTACGTTCTGAAACGGTGTTCCGTGTTGTAGCTCTTGGTTTAAATAAGGCCATGACGCCACGCCATCGTGGGGTGGCCTAATTTTATACCACTCGTTTTATTAATGATGAATGACAACGCAGCAGGCCCGTGTACATGGTACATGAATAAGCGTAACGAAGGAATTCGGGCAAAATGGAAAGAGGAGGATCTAGTGGCAGCTATGCAAGCAGTAAACCATGGAATACTGTCTGTCAATGCTGCTTCTAAAAGATACGGCATCCCACGTCGCACTCTACGTAACCATATCGGATCTGGTAGTGAAACCCGAAGACTTGGCCGAAAACCTCTCCTGACCGTAGAACAAGAGGAGGATTTGGTGAAGAAGATAACTCGATTTGCGGATATTGGAATTCCTCTAACGACTAAGGCAATCCGGGCTTGTGTTCATACATTCTGCAACCTCAATAGTATCACTCACACCAAAGAATTGATCGGTGTCATGTGGTTTAGAAAATTCACGAAAAGGCACCCAGAAGTGTCCAAGAGAAAAGCTCACATGACCAACGTTGTCCGGAGACAGAAGCTGAATAAATGTACAATGAATGAGTATTTTGAAAAAATAAACCTCGTTCTAGAGTGCCTTGGTTTCAAGAATAAACCAGAAAAAATATACAACATGGACGAGAAAGGATGCTGCCTAACACGTCAGCATTACCGAGCCACAATAGTTGCAGACAAAGAATGCGATAGAGTTTGGCTGCTTGGAAAAGAAGACGAAGATGATGTTTCTATCGTCGGATGTGGAAACGCTATTGGACAAGCTGTTCCACCTTTTATTTTGTTCAAAGGAAATAGTGTGAAACCCGACTGGAAAGACCCACTTCCCGCAGGATCTGCAATACGTGTGACTCCGAAAGGAAACATGACCACCGAAGTTTTTATCGACTGGCTGAACCATTTCAAAAAATACAAGTGTGCAGGACCTGCACTTCTCATTTTTAATGGGGCATCGAGTCATCTCGATTACAGAATCGTTGATGAAGCCGAACACCACACAACATCACCTTTTCTGCCTTCCTAGCAACACAACTCACGAGCTGCAACCCATGAACACTGAACAGATCTGTCTTCACAGCGTTTGAGGTCTACTGGGATGAAGAAGTGCTGAAGGAAACTACGGACACAACTATCAGTCGTGCTCAGTTTTCAAGCATTTTGTCTGCCGTTTGGTAAAAAACTATCTGGCTTTAGAGTCACAGGAATTTATCCTTTTGATCCAAAGATTATTCCGGATCAAGCATTTGCACCCAGTACGATGGCTGAAATGAATGACCAAACTTCGAGCAACGATGAAAGCAGCAGAGCATCTGGTCCGACCAGTATGGCAGATTCAGCACAATGGAGGAATGATGCAACATCAGCAATGATGAGCAACTCAGTTCAAGTTGACAATTGTGAACAAAATAAGATCACTGATGCTGACACCAATACCTCATACCTCCCATCGTCAGCCAGTTCATTCGAAAATGAAGAGGACACTGGTGATAACATCCCATTAGTAGACAAATACAGTTTATCTCTCTCACACCTAATGATGGCACCTGATTACAAAATAAAGTTTAATAAAACAAGAAAAAAAAGGTATTAACAGCCAAGCACAGGAAGTTAGGAAAGACTTGTTTAAGGATAATGCAAACCCAGTCCTCAAAAGAAATCTTTTAAAAAACCGAATGATACCTTCTAAAGTAAAATCGTCCAACGAAAATGTAATATGGCAGTTTTAAATATGGGTAGCCTTATTGTATCACTTTATCTTAGATGGGTTTGTTTTTTTTTATCTTTAAAGAAGCAACAGAAATATAGCAAAATTACTGTAGTGATCTGAAATGGATTTTAGAGCGCCTAACTTGCCAACTAGTATTAGGCATTGAAAACTCTGGTGCCACGAGCAGAGTTGTAATTGCTGTCTTTTTTGTTTGGGCTATCATCATCAAACTTTTCCTACTTACCCAGTACTAGTACTACCATGGGGTGGTACTACAAAATGTTGAATAAAAATATTTAGCAAGTGGATTTTAAGATGTACTGGTATTTTTCTTAAAACAAGACCCCGATATTACTCTGGAAAAATAATTTATCCAGAATGGTAGGTTTTAAATCCCTGGAATCGAGTTTATTGAACTGTATTTTCTTAACATTCAGAAATCAGTGGCAAGCATTAATCCAATTACTGGTTGTAAATTAATTTCTTGCAGTATTCCAATACCAGCCTCGAAAATAAGTGAAGTTTTGTTATAATAATAACAACAATAATATTTCATGGATAGCACGGTCCCTACCTTAAATACATAATAATTGAGGGGCCTGGTGTAAAATGGTGTTAAGTAAATTTTTTGTCAAGAATGACAAAGATGCATTTTCGAATGTGTTAGGTGCAATTTTACCTTCCTAACGCACAATTTTGAGTAAAACAACACTAGGTACAAAGATAATAATGCAAGATATTTGAACTAGCCCATAGACAACAATGCAAGTTCGGATCTTTAAACGGGTTCTTTCTCAAAATTGCAAAAATGTTACTTAACACACACTTACACCAGGCCCTTCAATTATCAAATAAAAAAATCTAAATTTTTTTGCTGTAACAGCTATCTGGTCAGTGGTAGTAAGAAGGTTTTTTATTAATTTTATTTTTAAAAGGATTTTTTTCTTTGTTAATTTTTAATATTTCATGAAAAAGTTTCTTAGTTACTTATAATGATGTTTTAAATTTATTGTTTACATTTCTTTACGCATAAAAAAAATTGGCGACACACTCGTTATCACTTCAACAAGTCAGATTGTCTCACTGGAATAAACAACCTAAACTCTGTTTTAACCTCAGTACAACAACAGCAACAACAACAACAACAACATATAATATCCAATAACGACCTCAACATTTCAACAGTTTGGATACCAGTGCAATTGCATTTATCTTATGATTATGGGTTACCAAACCAATCTTTCTTTCCAGGCAGTTTTAACTACCAGTAACTTGCTAGCAGTAGTTTACATCACAGAAATAAAAACACAAATTTGAAGGAGAAAAAAAATGCTGGAAGCAAAATCAGAGCTCGATGAATGAAATACTATCATGTTCCTCCTCGACCTAAGCTGGTAGTTCCATCATCCGTACAATGTTATTCTCTCAACAGGCAATTTGCGTGCTTGTTGTAACGTGAAAAATGCCAAAGGAACCGGCAAAGAGCGGCATCCTTTGAAGTCCCACCGACCTTGTGACCCTGTAGGAGGGATAGGACTGAGCACAAGATCACGTGACGTGAATCAAAAGCAAACCTTATTTCTTTTATTTTATTTTTTGCCAACCATCACCACCACGCCTGTACATTTCAAATACGCCATTGTGTTAAACAATGTTGGAATGCTCGAATTTTTAACCAAAGTCATGACCTAATTTATTAGAATACATATTATGTTTGCAATCTCTTATACGTCTTATCCATTTGGCACTTGGCAGTGCCAAAAGATGACAAACCACAAACTCAATAAACTACAAGAAAAGTTCCAAGAAATTTTTCTTACCAGATTCCATCTCGATGACTTTCTGGACGTTCAAAGCTGTTCTGAATTGTCCACCTAAAATAGATGAATAAAACTTTTTTTAAAATTTATATAAAAAACAAACAAACAACAAAAACGATACAAACGAAATCGAAATGTTGAACAGTTAAACAATTGAAGGCTTGCCCGGAATAACGTTGTATGTAACAATTCATAGTTTTGAGTAAATGACAAAAGAAGTATTCCGCAACACATTGATTGTTACCTATTAGGTGACCAATTTCGAAGTGATATATATATATTTTCAGGTAAGTATGAGTTTGTCTATTGGCGGCACTAGCTAAGCCCATATATGAGGCACGTTTTTCCATAAAAATCTCAATATTGAATTCACCAGGCAAGCCTTCAATTAATGAGACAGTGTACACTTGGAACTTCTGCTACTAATCTTCACCACTGTATAGTATGCAAAACCCTCTGTAACTGTACAGTACGATAGTACATAGCAGACTACACTTGCTACGAAACTTCTGCCAATGTATAGTCGCCTACTGAACTGATAAAAAAAAATTCTTTACATGTTCACATTTTACCTATTAGAAATATTTGTTTACATTTTTGTACACTTATTCAAACTTACTATTCTGTTCGAATTAAACAACAGAATAGCTGTTAAAAATTAAATTGTACACATTAAATAAAATTTTGCATCCCATTTGAACTGAAACCAATGTATAGACCTTCATAGTCCAAAAACTATTACACGATTTTGATAACTTCACCAAGAAAATCCAAACACAGCTTACAACAAACGGGTTACTTTTTTTCGGTGAAGTTGTTTTGCAAATCTATAATTACTATATATGTTATACATTTACAGTATCAACCCCACACACAAAAAAATATGTTCTGATCTTTCAAATCAAAAACAGACAAAACAAAAAAGTTCAAAAGCGTTAAGTTCGATTCCTATACAAAATAATAACAAACAATACGAAAAAATAGCACAGCAAAAACTAACCAATCACCAACCCAAGTTCCATGGTAACCCTCCTCCCTGTTCCTTTTGCCTTTGGTGCGCTTTTCATTCATTCTCTGTGTATCTGCAGTGCATGCACACAACAAACCACAAGGCAGCTCACTGTCACCCTACACCTATGGCTTACTTTTCCTAGTTGAAAACAAAATTCCAAAACATATATACTTTTTTTTTGTAATTCTCATTAATACGTCATTCGACTATCATGTGTTCCTCGAGATCTTTCGCAGTGGATTATAGTTTAGTAGACAACAAGCAAGAAAAGTGACCCCCCCTTAAAAAAATACACGTGACATTTGGGGGCATGTACTTGTGGGGTATAGTGTTGTGCTTATGGCCGATGATGTACGAGTGTGTTCCAACCCATAGAACTAACAAAACAACGTTGGAACAAGATGCGAGTCGTGAAACACCGAATGGAACCTTGTTACAGGTACGTTTTTTATGACAATTTTGTTTTCGTCAGTAAACGATGTACATTAAGATGAAACTAGTCTGAAGTTAAAAAATGGTAAACTTGAATTTATTTTTTGGATAAATGAATTTGTATCACAATAGTGACTTCAACCGTTCGTATACTTGAATACTTTGGAAAATTTAATTTATACCCACGATAACCAATACAAATCAACAATAAAATCGTATTTTTTAACGACAATTTTGTTAATCAACACGCTTTACCAAATCACTAATGTATGTTCATACTTCATATTTACTTAATTTGTTTTAATTTTTTAAAATTTCCAAGTTGCATTTTTCTTAATGGTTCAACTTTTTCTAATTAAAATTTGTTTTTCAATGATTTTTCAATTTAAATTTTATACTTTTCAATTTTTAGTTTATGATAGTTGTTTTAAGTATAATAATTTAATAACTATATAGCGTATCGAAAGTGATCTACAGAGTCAGGATCCAACTATTGAGATTCAAATGTACCAGCAAATTTTGTATTACTATTACAAGGCATCATCCAAATTGTTGCTTAAGTTATTTCACATTCATAACAATACATGAAAAATATATCAATGACAACATATTTACAATGACACAAAAATCTCATTATTCCACTTCGAAAAAGATTTTTCTATAAAGAATACAAAAGTGTACCCAAAAAAGAAACCTAACTCCTGTTTGAATGACATAGAAATTCCAATTAATCTCTTCAAAAAAATCGACGAAATACGTAAATTTTAAAAATTTCATTTGGGAGTAAACTACAACATAAGCTAGAGACTTCTCCCATCGGCAATTTCGTTAGAATTCATGAAAATTGACTGACAAAAAAAATTCCAATTGACATCTAGGAAACACTACTAACACACCAGATCCATTCCATAAAAGCCAAAACAACTTCTCCATCACCTGGACGAAGCAAAGCGCCAAGAAAGCAAAAACAGAAACGCAGACGTCAACAAGGAGTGAAGAAAGGAACTTCCCGACATCAACAATACGAACCGACAACCCCTACACCCTATGTTAAAATCAACATGTCAGGCACGGATGGACTTGCCAACATTACCGACAACGTCAACAGCGTCTTCATTCTGGAAGCCAATGTGGAAATTCCGGAACCGTGGAACCAGAGACAGTATATGGTGAAAAAACTCAATCCGGACCTGGAAGTGACCATTGACGTGATGCACGAAGAAAACAAACCGAAAGAACAATCGCCTAATGACAAACGAGAGAAACTGGGCTGGAAAAGCGAAAAGGACAAAAGTGGGAGTCCAAACAGGATGAGGAATGACTCGAACGACCAAGAGGCAGACGCCACTTCATCATTTGGTGAGTTGGTGAGCGTTTCTTTCAAAACATGTGCAGTGAAATAGATTACACAGTAAATCTTCCTTGAACGTTGTAAATTTGTTCCTCGACGATGCTCCACTAAGCTTGTTGAACGAAAACTATGAATCTTTGTCGATTTTAAAAACGTGTTTAAAAAAAATTGAACTGGACTTTTGTTGGTCATGGAAAGTTTGTGGTTAATCTTTCTAGGGTGAATGAAATCTGGTTCAAATTCGAAATCAACTTGTAATTGTTTATGTTTATTTGTATTTTCTTTATGAAAACGGGAAAAACTAGACACCATGTCATCTGATCAATCTACTTTCCTGCTACCTATGCTTACCAAGTTCCGTGAAGAAAGTGAACTTCTACCTACTGACGATCTTGATCCTCATGGTAAGTTATCACTTCACTTAGTTGTCCCTTGGACGGTGAAATAATTAATAAAATTTACTTTTTTTGACTTTGAGTGGAGTATTATTAGTGCATTCCTATCTCCTATGGTAGATTTGCTGTGACTCTTGTTAGACGCTTTATATTAGCTTCATCTTGTGAGTGACTTTGTGCATGAGAGCTGAGAATTAAACGTATATTAAACGTATACAGCCATCTACAAGCGTTTATGATAATACTCATATATATATACAGTAGTTCAATGGACCAAAAATCGCGTAAAGCGAAAACCACATCAATCGAAAAACATGTCTAATGCAATTTTTTTGTGCATAAATCGCATAAGCCTATTGAATTACTCAAAGATCGCATAAATCTAAATTCGTATACAACGAAACTATATATAAAGCGTATTCTTAAAATTCATTTATAATGTACTTTTACTTTTACAAATATATTGCAAAGCTGCAAAACAAATAAACTTTTTATCTAAGTTTGTGATGGGTTGCCTACTGGTTAAAAGATTACATTAATTACGATATTGGTTGACAAAGTTAAAAAAAGTTGAGTATGTTCGACAACAAATAAAAACAAAAACAAAATCAGTCCTGTTAGTTGTCCGACCCAAGCTCTGTTGTACAGAGCTTCTGTATAACTTTAAATAAAATAAACAGATAAAAACAACGAATGAAAGGTCGCGATTTTTTTTGGACCAGTTTCTCTTTCCGAAAAGGCATCAATAAGTAATTTCCAGAAATAGTCATTATTTTTCCACAACAACCTCCCCTTGGAAAAGCAATTCTGTCACGCTTATTATCGTGATCATCATCGCAGAATGCTCCCTTTTTCTCCTTCTCCTTCACAACCTACTCTTTAAGGTTGCAATAAATGCCAAGGATTTGACATCCCCAGCCATCATTAGCACACAACGACCCTACCACTGATCGAGTTACTACTGACAAAGATGTCGGAGAGGGAGAAATCACGTGATTGCATTTCCAACCTAACCTCAAGAATGGCAAACATTTGCACACGTGAGCCATGCACTTTTCTGGCAGTAACCCATCGATTTTCTATTTGTCCAATTACAGATTCGATGAAATTACTTCCTTCGGAATTGCCCGCTCTTGTGCATTTTCCACGAAACTGAATGGTCTTTTGTATTACTCCTACACATTGAACTAACTTTTGCATTTCCCCAAATGGTTAAATCATCGATTTGAAACAGAATTATTTTCTTCAGAAAGTTTTTACTGAAATTAAAAAAGGTCCAAAAATAAGAAAAAGAAAAAAAGAAGAAATTCAGTGATAAACTAGATAAATAAATCAGCTATCTGTCAACCCCGAACAACTTAAATATGATACCCATCACTTAGGGATATCATCTCTCATTGCCGGCTATGTTTACAATGCAATTAAACTCGTTTTTAATGTTTTAGTGACATGGGACATTTGCAGTGCATGGGTGGATTGTGACTGGGAACAGCGTTTGGCAGGAGCATGGGGAGAATCCCAACTGCCAAGCTGTCCTTGCATCTATTCTTTTAGCGTGCATTATGATGAACCGATTTACGATCAACGCCAAGCGAAATGGTTTCGATGGAGAGATGCCAGTGGACCACGAGACCATTTAGCGGTCTACAAACCAGGAGCACGTTGGTGCATTCGTTCTATTGCTACCAAAAATGGGTAAATTGACCACTGCATTACACTTCTGTATTATTCTATTTTCAACTTTAATTAGGGGACTCTAAGCAATATAGCGATAAGCCACTTTTTTTCCAAAAAATGACATTTTTACATCAACCTGTCCCTCGATACTGTTTGTAGCTTGGTATGGAAGTATTTATTTATTTATTAATTTATTAATTCAGAAGTAGTAACACTTCCTGGACTTTCCAGAAAATGGCAGCGTAATATAGAAAATCACTTTGTTACTCAGTATGGTACCATAGACTAGTACTCTATGGAGTTTGTCATCAGAAAAACGGCTGTCCTAAACAATTTTTAAAATGTGGCTGGCTTATCATTATATTGTCCAATGCCCTTTGATTATCTGTATGGTAAGCACATTGGCTACACAGTAGGGCCTACTTCGAATCAGCAGACTCATTTTTCATATTATACTGTATATAATATACAGGGTGGTCTAAATGTCTGTTTACAGTCAATTATCTCCAGAAGTATTAGTCGTAAGATAATACGGTTGGTACACTAAAAGAGGGACCCACCTGTGGCGAATCCAATGGCGTTAACGAAATCGACCTTGACCCTTGCATTAAAGCTTATCCAATTTCTAACTTTTTAACCATAAGAGATATGACTTAAAATTGAATTGCCAAGTTGTATGGACCATCAAAACAAACCGAATGTACCAAACGGAATCGCAATAGCTGCATAAGTTCAAAAGATATGGCCGAAACAAGACCAGACAACACCAGCATTGCGGAGAAGTGAACAACATTGCAGAGAAGCAAACAGAGCCACTGAATGCCTACTATGTGAATGTAGAGAAGCGAAACCAGGGGCAACGACCGGTAACGAATGTTGCCTACTCCCAAAAGCACAGTAGGCATTCAGTGGCCCTGTTTGCTTCTCTGCACTGCTGATCTTATTTAGGCCATAACTTTTGAAGTTATGCAGCTATCGCGATTCTGTTTGATGTATTCAGTTGGTTTTGTTGTCCCTACAACTTTGCGATTTGCTTTCAAGTCGTATCTCTTAGGGTTAAAAAGTTACAATTTCAATAACCTTGAACGCAAGGGTCAAGATCATTCTCCTTAGCACCATTGGATCTATCAGAGGTGACTCTCTCTTTAGTATACCAACCTTATCATATCACCATGCGACCAATCCTTCTGGAGATAATTGTTAGTAAACAGACGTTTAGACCATCCTGTATATTTTTGTAGGTCTTGACGAGCAAAGTCAAACGGTGCATGTTTTTTTTGTTTTTTTGCTGCAGATCTGTCGATTCTAAATTAATCGAGTTTTCATGAAATAATATTTCATTTTGCTGATTAGCCATCTTTTTTTTTGTTTAAGTGTCTATTATGTGGAGCACAATTTTCTGTGAAGTGTAACCTAGCTTTCCTTAGCTAATTTTATAAAGATGTGTCAGGAAAAAGTATTACGGTTTCCTGACACATGCATTTTAGGTATCGCAACCAGTGGCGTAACTAGAAAAATTGGGCCCTAATGCAAGATGGAAAAACGGGACCCTAGTACAAAGGGGGGAGGAGGAGGTTGATATACACAAATAGTAGTCAATAAAAATAGATATATGTATCGATACTTCTTGGGAGTATCAAAATATAAATTGATTCAAATTAGTCACGATTGAGTTAATGAATTCACTCGATTTCTTTTATACGTGTATTGAATTACTACGGAACATTTAAGCAATGCTGTACAACCATACTGGTGTCTATGTGAAGTGCGATATTGAATACAAATTACTTATTCCAATTTTGGTGAATCTGATAAATCGGCCGATGTCTTTGTAACAGATGGTAATCACAATCGTCATTTTTTTACTACTTGCAAACTAGGCATTCCAGACATAGGTTTATATGAACTTTTTTGTCTGTTTTGGTGCCGCCTACCATCTTGAAAAGTTTTGCCAGATATTACCGAATCACCCAGTATAGTTGCTAATTGCACCAGGCTTCGCTCTGCCTTGTGAGTCACCCATGGGGTCTTATTTGTCATAAATAACAAAATATTCCCACTGTTAATTCTGAACACAGAATCATGTGCCCAGGGTCGTTTTAAGCAAACAGGGGTCCAGGGCCCCATCAATGGCCAGGGCCCACCTCCACCCAAATGATAGTCTTAATATAGAAATGATAACATTCAAGGTTTGACATCATTGAACTTTTTCAAAGAATAAACTGTTAATAAATATGACTGCTTCCTCTTTGAATGCTTTAACAAACTTTCTTTACCAAACTCAGTAGTTTAGTGATTTATGTAAATAGAATACAATTAATGTAAGACATTTTGTATGAATTTACAAATTTAGGTAATGTTAATAAAATTATAGCCGTAGGCCTACACATTGGTAATTACAATATTAAAATTTTTATTCTGCTAATGCTATGAGGATGTGTAAGCAAAAATTTGATTTTTGCATTTACAGTTTTGGGGCCTCTTTTACACTTGTTAGGGTTCAGGTCCTCCATAACTCACAAGAAAGTACTACTGTAATCATATCGTCTACATATGACACTGACTGTAAAACACAGCAAAAGTTATCTGACAAAATGTGCACGAAAAATAATTGGGATTTGGTGAAACGCAAGGTCAAAATCTTCCAATGAACTGTTGGAAAAAAGTTCTCAGAAAAGTAAAAAAGCATCTGTTATAGAAATTTACTTTCTGATAAAAATAAGTTTTTTTTTCATGAGATCGAAAGCAAGTATATACTCTGGGCTCTCAAACTACACTGGGAAAGTATCGATACTCGCAGAAGAATCGATCTCAAAGCTTTTGAACCTCTAGCTAACGTGGGCCCCAATGCCCAGCATTGGCATAGTTATGTCACTGATCGCAACTCAAGCAATTTGTTGACAACTGTGACGTCGGCTAACTAGTCTTCAATGATTTTAACGTCACAGTTGTCAAGAAAATGCTCAAAATGCCATACCTAAAATTAATTATCAGGAGGCCTTTATGGTAAACGTATGAACTGTATGGTTTTTGATTAAATACCTATTCGTTTACTGTTTTACTCACTCACATGATTTGTATATTTACCTACAATACTTTAAAAATATGGATAGGATTATCATTATCTAAACTTGAATATTTTGTAAACTAAATACAAAAAGTACACATTACATACTCCACTTCAAAGTGTTACCAAATGGTAACACCTTGGCACTGGGAACACCTTGGCATTACCGAGTTTGAATACAAAACAAGTATAAATAATCCCGCATGCATACAGTCCGTGTTTAATACTGAGCAAGAATTTTTTCATTGTTATCTTTGCATGGAATTCAAATTTGAATATTTTGATTGGAAAGCAATCAATAACATAACAATTATACTAAAATAAAATCAGCACGTGAATTTGGGGTTGTATCAAATCTTTCTATACTCCATTTCACATAAGCTGGCACAGAATTAGCTTGAGGCAGTCAAGGGGCGAGCTAGGTGATCTGATCACTGTGTGACCACTGATCACACAGCAACTGAAACGTGTGAGAGGTACGCTCGTCAACCATTCATTTAGCTTCCTCATACTTGTGCCAGCTAATTTGGGATAGAGTATAAATGAAACATTTATTTACTTTATTTATATTTAAATTTAGAATACTATATTGTAACTATAAAAGTAAGTTGGTAATTTAACGATACAATATAAAAGCTAAGTGTCTGTCTCTCTATCTGTTACTCTTTCCATGCATCAATGTTTCTATGACAACAACAAATGCAAATACATCCATAACATAATAAATGTGTTACCACACCAACACAAACATAAGCAGTAACTAATGAGATAAAGTAAACATAAAAAGCACTAACGAATGTTGCGAAGCAACATGCATTGAATCAATGAATTATGTTGTATATGAGTCGATTCAATCGTCTCTCGTCATTTTTTATGGGTATCCAGCTAGTTATCAGTATTAAATACCGGTAATATATCTTGTGACATTAAAAAATGGAAACCCTAATAATATATCTTATATCTCTATAACTAAAAGACTCCAATCTTCATACGTGTCTGTATTTTTTCGTTTTTTGTAAGCAGGCATAGACTACGTTCGCACTGGACGCTTTTTCGCTGAAAATGCTCATAAAAGTCCAGAGATGGTCGATAAGTTCCTTTAATTTACATAGAACCTATATTGGTTATCGACTATATTGGGACGTATATGAGCATATTTAGCGTTCATAGTCAGGTTAGGTTAGGCTAGTCATAGAAAAAGCGTCCATAGTCCTTTCCTGAATGGCTCAGCATCGTCACGTGACACCAGCTGGAGAAAGTGGGGTGGAGATATGTGGTCACATTTGTGACTAGGTGGACCTCCACTAGTATTTTACCATAACTGTATTACATTAAGGTACTATAACCTTATTTACATCTGATAGGGCTATAGTATCTTTAAACAATATTTTTATATCTTCCTATATTATATACAGTAATTCTAATTCTATATCTATAGACACTTGAAGGGACTCATCATCACCATAAAATACCAAAATGTCTTATCATTCTTGATGACACTTACTTTTATTTTTTAGCAGGTGCACTTTGAATTAAGTTGACTTCGCTCAGGATGTGTTTTCACTGACATGTATACCTTTACTATCTTGTTTCAGAGGTAGCGTGGCAGCTCAGCAATGTTGTTACGATAGTAACCGTCAGCTGATTACTCGGGGTGCTGCAGCTGGAACTCCCAGCATGGTGAGCCCGGACATTTCCCGCGATTATCACCGACAGTTCGATATTCTTCCCTGGACATTCTGCAAAGGCGATTGGACAAGGTGAAAACTCAACTCTCAACCTATTTTATTTAGTCCGATAAAATAACCTTTGCTGGAAAGGTTTAAATCACCTGCGCTCATTGGCTTCCCACGTGGTGCCATCATGGAAATTTAAAACGTTTGACACTAGGGCCGCGTTCACTTTGTTCACTTTTAGCGCGAAAACCGTCCAAAGACAGTCGATAACTCTTGTAACTTACATAGATCCTATACACGCTATCGACTGTCTTTGGGCGGTTTTCGCACTAAGCGTACAAAGTGAACACGAATGTAGACAGGAAAGCTCTTCGATGTTCCATTATGCAAAAAGATTCTTCCTGTCTCTAATATATATATTTTTTAAAATTTTGTTTAAAACAAAATTAAAATAATAAAAAAAAATAATATTGTTTAAAAATATCAATTGCTATTGTTACATATATATTTTTTCAATATTACAGGTATCACACTCGTCGACCACCAAATAATAAAAACAATTGCAAACAGAATCCAGAAAATGAAGAATTCAAAAGGCAAATCAAACTATCAAAAGAATACTGAACTCTGCGTCGTCGAACCAGTCTAACTGAACGATAATAAAGATCAAACAAAACCCAAGAAATAAAAGAAACCGCAAACACCAAAATGCATGACCATTGCTCTTCTATTAGTATTGAAATAATTAAACAAAATTACAGTAGCCTACTTCCCAATGTACACATAGTCCATTTATAGAGCAAACCTATACTTTTCAGTAATCTATGGCTCCAAATTACAGGTGTGGGTCAGAACCCATCCTCAAAACCCCAGGGTAGCGGTATAACCCAGAAGAAACACAATAGACTGAAATACCAAATCCCTAATTTACAGTGCAAAGGGAACAAACTACAATGTACTTAAAAAAACTCAACTTGTTCAGCACGATTTTATTGCATTTTGAAAATTTCATTAGCCGTGGAATGACCTACCTCGTACAACGATAACGCTACGATTCTCCGTTCGCAACTTAAGAATAATAAAAATTGAACAATAAAAACACAGTTGTAGTCTGAAAAATGTGCATTTCCAAATTCATCATTTTTTAATTCGCATTCACAGAACACTGTCAAAAAAAAGTATAACATGAAGAAAACAAATTTACAAAGGACTTTTACTCTGTCTAGTTCCTGTACATGTTATGATAATTCATACGATTTTTTTTTTTGTGAATAAACAAAACTCACAAATTATTATAATGGACATTTAAAATTCCATAGTTCGCACATATAATTCGTCAGTAAATGATCATTGCTGTTGACCTCGTCATCAGATTATGATGCAAAAAAATAAATTAAAAATGATTTTATTGTTGCATATTTTGTGGTTAGTCCTAACTTGTAAAATAAAATTTTTGCTAAAGAAACTCGCCAAGTTCCACTTTGCATTATCATTTCAACAGAGCATCCATAGATATTGCATTCTAAATGTCTATTTCAAAATCGTACCAAACCAGCTGATGGTTTGTAAACATCAAATAAACCTAACTATGTCATCACTTTGGTTACCTACTACAACTGTATAGAAAACATACCTTTGTAAAAAAATAATTAGAGCAAATATATATATACTTACTAGTCTTTACAAAACATTTCATTTTCTTGACCACTGTGGCAGCAATTTTATTTTCAGTGGTTATTAAGATACTTTAAAAAAAAAAATTATTAGCACAAGATACAGTTTCAATAATTAGCGACCGACGACGATTTTGGCGTTTTGAGAATGCTTTCAGTCAGTTTGATTAGTGCCGATTCTTCCAGATTGGCAAGAGCGGAAAACACTTGTCCCGGGACGTTCTCCTGAGCCTGGAAATACGACCGCAAGGAACGAACAAGGACGAGAACTTCTTTGGCTTTTGGGGGCGGCTGTCCGCACTCCTCGGCGTCCTCTTCGTCATCGTTAGGTTCGGTTTCTGCGATCGCTTGGTGATGTGCGCTTTGGTTTTGCATCGGCAACTGTTGCTGCTGCTGCTGCTGCTGAACATGCTGTTGCAATTGTGTCGCGGGTTGTTGTGATGGCAGCATCTGGTTCATCCAAGTCCCGTCGTTGGCTGTCTGATTCCACGTATCTTCACAGATGGGAAGGAACTCGTCAATGTCGATGTACTCTAACGACGACACCTTTTGGTTCATGTGCTTACGCTGGAGAAATGCTGCAATCAGTTTGTTAAGAGCTTGCGCTTGGTGGGTGTATTCCTCCAGCTTGACGGGTATGTCGCCCGTCGCCGGATGAACAAAGCCGGACTTCCTGAAACAACTCGTGATGGTGACTGCACTGAGCGATTCCCACGCCCAAGCCAGCATGTCCGCAGCGTCCCTCACAGTGATGGGCTTGCGCTTATCAAGGTTCGCTTCCGTCAACGCTCTTTGAATAAGTCGGCGACGGTAGTAGCATTTAGTCACCTGTTTGATCCCTTGAACTAGAGGGTGATACATGTTCGTATTAAGGGGCAGGAAACGCAACTCGATGGCTTGGAGAAAAACACTGAAGCGATGCGCGGGGCAGTTGTCGATGAACAAAAGAACTTTACGCTGCTGCCACTTCATCTTCTCGTCAAAGCGCAAAAACCACTTCTCAAACAGGATCGAATTCATCAGCGCTTTCTTGTCGGCAGCGTACGTCACCGGTAACGACTTCACTCCCTTGAACGACTGGGGGCTGGGAAAACGACCAATCAAAAGTAACCGTTCTTTTTCGGACCCGTCCATGTTACAGCAAAAGAGTGCCGTCAACCGGTCCTTGCTTTTCATCGAGACGGGTCCGTTGGTAAACTTCTGCTTCACGATTTCATCGGGAAGCAAGTTGTAGAGGAACCCCGACTCGCCGGCTACAAAAATGTCTCTCGGGGCGTATTGCTGCAAGATGGAGGGTAGCTCGTGTTGGTGCCAATCCCGGACCATCGCCATGCCGATGGAAGCTTTCTCTTTTCCACCCGCCTTGAAGGTGATGCCATGCCTCGACTTGAATCTTTCCAGCCAACCGTTGCTCGCCTTGAATTCCGTTCGTCCAAGAACCTGGGCCAACTCCCTCGCTTTGTTTTTCACCATAGGACCACTAACGGAAATGTTTTTCGAGCACGCATCTCGGTACCAGCGCAGGACGGCTTCTTCGATCTCCCCGATGCAGGACGTCCGGACGCGTTTCAGCGTGATGTTGTGTCTCCGGTACTGTTCCATGATTTTTTCCCTGTTCTTGTAGATCGTGGACAGAGTGCTCTGGGAGATTCCGTACTCCTTGGCGGTTTCGTTCTTTGGACGTTTCGAAGTCTCCACGTCACGAATAATTTCCGCTTTGAGCTCCAAACTCAGCGCTCGGCGGCGATGCTGAGGCTCTTTTTTGGAACTCGAGAACTCTGACGACTTTCCTTGATCGTTACCACCGGACTGTTCCGTCGTCGTGTCCAGTTCAGGTTCCTCCACTGCTGGTCGAGACGAAGCGTTAGCTGCGGTAGCCAACGGTGACGACATCCTAACCGAGTCTTGTAAAACTGGTTTATGTTGCAGCTGTTGATGAGGATCTTGTTGCTGCGTCATGGTCATTGGGGCCATCTTCACGCCATTTTCGAGAGGCTGCATTGTAGTCATGGTGTTCATTTTCATGGCTTCGTTGATTATTTTCTCTGCCGACGGATCCATTTCGTAACCTAGGCACGGCTAAATTCGCTAGGCATCACATTCTAATTGGTTCTTTTTTTTTAATTGGGTCAGTGAAATGTCATTTCACCTTCGAAAGAATCTGAAACAAAAAAAAAAATAAAACAATAAATTAATTTTGTTTTTTTTGTGTTTTTCTAAAACAAAAATGAAAACCTATTATCTAACCCCAAATCTTAGTCCACTGTTAGCACTTTTAGCAAAAAAAAACGTCCAAAAACAGTCAATAATAACGTGTGTAGGGTCCTAAGTAAGTTACAAGAGTTATCGACTGCCTGGATGTTTTTTGCGCTAAAAGCGCAAACGGCATCCAAAGTGAATGCGGCCTTACTATACAAATAAAAATTATCATATTGATCAATGATTAAAGCATCAGATTCTTTCAGAAGGAAACAACACGACCCAGCTGAAAATAAATAATTAAATAAATAACACATGGAACACTGATTCTACTTTTAAATAAACTTTGAACATGTACAAAATAAAAATTCATCGTCTTTTGTAACCAATAATTGCCTGAAATGAAACCGCAAATCATTAAAAAACTGTAAATAAACTATGGCATAATTGAAAAAAAAAAAAAAATATACCGACGATCCACATTCTACAAATAAAAAATACATCTCTAATCTGTTGTAACCTAATGTATGGAATAAAAATGTCTCAATTTGCTATAAATTCACACAACCTTCAAGCTCATCGCAAAAAAAAAAAAAATTTGTTCTAAACGAGGGAAGTCACTGGTCTATCACTCCACGCACACACTATCGTATAAATGCAAAAAATGCTCCACTGTATTTTTACAATAATTGAAACAAAACGTCTTTTCGACACCGGTCTTTTGTCAGCTCTATTTCAAAATTTATAATATGCAAAGTTCATGATAATATGCAATGATTTTCACCTAACATAACTTTCTCCAACGAATATTGTTTCATGATGAAAACGATTACCTAATCTGCCACTGGAAACTGCTGCGATGGATTGATTATTTATTTATTTATTATTTATATTTTTGAATTCTGTTTTTAGAAATGCATGAATTCTAGGCCCGGCGTTTTTAGCACATTCTCGGTCATCTTGTAAAGTACAGATTCTTCCAAGTTCGCAAGGGCGGCAAACACCTGACACGGAATGTTTTCCTGAGATTGAAAGTAAGCGCGCACCGACTGCAGCATTCCGAGCACGTCTTTTGGCTTTGGCGCCGGTTGTCCGAGCTGCTCGTCATCCTCCTCCTCCTCCTCCGAATGGTGTTGCGACGAGTTGGCGGTCAGCTCCTGATTCGACGGCTGGGACGAGTTGTTTGCATTCTGCGATGGCACGGATGGCAAATTGTTCTGCGACGACGGCTGACTGGACCACGAATTCACGGCGGAAGTTCCTTGGTTCCACGTGTCTTCGCACACCGGCAAGAACTCGTCGACGTCGATGAATTCCAACGCCGACACTTTCTGCAGGCTGTGCTTGCGTTGCAAGTAAGCGGTGATGAGAACGTTCAACGCCTGAACTTGGTGCGTGTATTCGTCCAAGTTGACCGGGATCTCGCCCATCGCTGGATGAAGGAAGCCGGACTTTCGAAAACAGCTCATGATGGTGACGGGATTGACCGACTCCCACGCCCACGCCAGCATGTCCGCCGCGTCCCGCACCGTTATGATTTTCAGTTTGTCCGGGTTGCCCTCCGCTAGGGAACGTTGGACCAGCCGCCGTCGATAGTAGCATTTCGTCACTTGCTTTATCCCCTGGGATAGCGGATGGTACATGGTGGTGTTGGGGGGCAGGAACCTCACCTCGGTCGCTTGGAGGTACACGTTGAAGCGATGCGCCGGGCAGTTGTCGATGAAAAGCAAAACCTTCCGCTGCTGCCATTTCATTTTCTCGTCAAACCTCAGGAACCACTTCTCAAACAACACGGCGTTCATCAGCGCCCTCTTGTCGGCGGCGTACGTGACGGGTAACGACTTGACGCCTTTGAAGGAACGAGGGTTGGGAAACCGTCCGATCAACAGCAGTTTCTCCTTCTCCGAACCGTCCATGTTGCAGCAGAACAAGGCGGTTAGCCTGTCTTTGTTTTTCTGCTGCACCGACGTATTGGCAGCTTTCTGCTTCAACAGATCGTCCAGCATCAAGTGGAACAAAAAACCAGATTCGCCGGCGACGAAGATGTCCCGCGGCGAGTACTGCTGCAGAATGGTGGGGAGTTCGTGTTGTTGCCAGTCTCGAACGACCGACATGCCTAAGTTGGCCTTCTCTTTTCCTCCACTTTTGAAGTGGATCCGATGTCTGAGCTTAAATCGCTCCAACCACCCGTTGCTAGCTTTGAAGTTGTTGTTGCCAACGACATGAGCGAGTTCTTTGGCTTTAGATTTCACCATCGGTCCGCTGACGGAAATGTTCTTGGAACAAGCGTCGTGATACCACCGCAACACGGCCTCCTCCACTTCACCAATGCTCGATGTTCGGACGCGTTTCAGGGTCACGTTGTGTCTTTTGTAATTGTCTATGATCCGATCCTTATTTTTATAAATGGTCGACAAAGTGCTGTGCGAGATTCCGTACTCCTTAGCTATTTTATTGCGCTGCCTATTGGAAGACTCGACCTCGCGGATAATGTCCACTTTGGTTTCCAAAGAAAGAGCCTTCCTCCGATTGGGAATCTTTGCCATATTCTGTTCGTCCGGCATGACGGAGACAACTGGCGGCACTGGTGTGTTCAGATTACTTTCGGTCATTACCGACACTGGCACTGGCGATGCGACATCACCCATAACTCGCTTTAGTATCTAGCCACCTAGACATGTTTCACATTTACGATTTGCATTTTACATGTCCACAGAAATAAAAATTTTGAAGCTCGTGAAAGCCATCTGAAATTGAAACAAAAAAGAAATGCTTTGTTCGGTAACTTGATATACTTTGGCTGCTAGTTAGTGTAATCCCTCGTTACCAAACACAGCACAAATAAAATAGCTCCACAAATCGTACAGCAATCCCCCATTGAGCACCGTTAATTCTTCAATTTGAGAAACTTGAGTGCTAATAAAAATTGTTAACTAGAATTGATCTCCCATAAAAAATAATTTAAAACCCATTAGTTATCAAGGTCCAGAAAGTATGGACAAAGTAACACAAGTGAAAAGTGATAAAAAATTGAAACCAAAAAAGTAGTTAATTGCATTCATTAATTCATAATAAGATTTGTCCCTGTGTGTGTGTCATGGGCGCTTTAGCCCCGCCCATATGGCAGGCATTAAAAAATATTATGGACCGTACTTCTAAAATAAATAATATTTAAAAAATGCAATAAGATTTTAATCTTAATTTTTGCACACTCACGACTCACAATATCAGTTCAGAAGTACAGAGTGGTCAACTATGAGACGTCAACATTTGGAAAGTTTATACTTGTTCATACCAGGTTATCCAATCTAATGCTTGGTTGAACAAAATTTTGGAAATTTTTTTAGCCTCAAAAAAGCTGTTGTGAAAATTTTGTTGTGTGCGTCAGCCGCAGTGGCGCTGCAATCATTCATTTTCCAAAATGGCAACTCTGAGCGAGGAGTGCAGGTTGAGTGACGGCATGCAGAAATGAAATCATTCGCACCACAACAAATGACATGAGATAGACTACCGCCTAAACATTCTCCGTGTCACTAAAGGCACTCACGTGGAGGTGCATTGAGTCACCTATTTTCTGTGAAACTGGTATGTTCAGAATCATTTGCAAAGTCAGTTATGGTTATATGCATATCAGTATTTACCTTCAAACTGTAATGCGATTAAAATGTTGACCTTTCATGATGATTACCCCGCATGTTTACAATACAAAAAAGTTCTACATTAGTGCACGATTGAATTGTTAGCATATAATTGGCAATTGACACCAAATATAAAAAAAAATTATCTTAAAACTGCAATAATCAAATAGAGTATAACCAGGGAATTGCTGTAATTTATATATTTTCAAAAACAAACAAGAAATGAATAAATATAACGTGTCATTCTACCCCAAGAATACAAAATTGTTGCACAGCATGGAACATTTTACGACATCACATTAATTTCAAATCACGATGGCAAATTCTGAAATGCTCCGAAGAGACCTTACAAGTGCAAATAACACTAACGATGACTGAATCATGTATGATAAACAGCTGAACATGTCAATAAACATGTCACAAAAATCAACCAAATTAGTTTAACTATGCAAGCATTATACACCTCCGTCCATCCTAATTGAATTATAAACAAAACTAGATGATTGTCATCTAAATGACAGCGGAGTACATTTAAACTTTTATAACCCAGGTGCATTTTCTACCTTCAAGGCTATTTTGTATCGGAATTTAAAACATAGAAAAATAAAATAGAAGAGATAAATATCGGTCTCTTAAAATTGATGGTAAATAAAACATAAATTTTTCATACCTGATTGATATTTGAAACATTGGCTTTAAACCCGAGGAATGTACAGCTTAGCGTCTCCCTTCAGAATAACCTATTGAGAAACCAAAACATAATTAAAAACTGACAATACAATGTAATGAAGCAGAGTACAGGTCATCTTTAACAAGGTAGAGATGCAATTTTTCTTTTTAATTGGCGGGGATTTATAAAGCCAAGTGAAGCATTTAAAAGTCAAAACATGTTTGTATGATTCCCAAAGTAAGTGAAACAAGTAGGGAGAAAACATAAGCTAAATATTGCATATACAGTGGGCTGTCGGTAGCCGCGGGGTTTGGTTCCAGAAAATTCCGCAGATGCTAAAGTCCATTAAACAAATGGCATTATTTTCATATAAACTACAAATACCCTCCCCTATAATTTTAAGATGTGCTTATAAGCAGCTAAAACGTCATCTGCAGGTACTGTACCTACGAATATTTTCTAACTATACTATTTAATAAAATTAATTGGTGAACTTTTACTTTAAGTTGGTTTAGGAAAAATATGGTTAAGATAAATGGAATAGTTTAATGTTGTTTTTACCTAACCTTATGGGGTGGGGGGGGTGAGGGTATCTATGGGTGTAGATACCAGGTTAGGTTAGTTAGAAAATACGATATTTTTCCTAAACTCCGCCCACCAACTTAAAGTTTACCAATTGAATTTTATTAAATAAAATACAGTACCTGCATAGTTAGAAACTATCCGTAGGTACAATACCTGCAGATAACGTTTTAGCCATAGGTACAGTACCTGCATATAAGCACATCCATAATTTAAATAATCATTAAAATGTGAATTTCATATAAATAATTATTAAAATGTAAATTCTACGTAAATAATTATTAAAATGCAAATTCTACATAAATAATTATTAAAATGGGTTGTTTAGCAGGGAATGAAAACACGAAAAAAATTTGTACATATCAGTACACATCATTAACTGATGCGACAGGCTACAGCAGAATACGTTGATGTACCACTTCATTCACATGGCAATTCATGCGGGTCAAATTAAATTTTTGCTTTATGGAACTTTTTAAAATATCGATTTTTCCCAATATATCGATTATTTTCTATCCACGGTAGGTTGAATACAAAACCCGCAGATAAGAAAAGCCCACTGTATATTTTGTTTTTAAAAAAAAAAGTAGATTCAGGAAGCAGAAAAACATATTGTTATACTATGTGAAAAAATATTATATTATAATAAAAAAAATAAAAATTCAATACATGTTCATAAATAAAATTAAATGACTTTCTAAGTAATGACTACCTGTATAATATACATGGGTGAAGTTTTATTACAGCACGCACCTTATTCCGCTGAATAGCCGTACAGACATACGAAGCAATTACAATTTTTTTAGTGACATCCTCGATTCGAATGGCAGCACTGACTTCTTCATTGATGAACACTAAAAATGAAATATTAAATTACAAACTGTAAAAATGAAAAAAATTGATACAAAAATGTTGAAATAAATAAAAAATTGTAAAAATAAATAACTAATCATTAACATTTGGCATTATTATTATAATTATTTTTTTAAAAAAAAAAACATTTTTCGTTAATGAAAATATGAACCCTCATTATAACGTTAATTACAATGCACCCTCATTATAACAACATATTCAAATGTTTTTATGGTTAACAAAATTAAAAGCTATCACAAGAAGTGTTTATACTCATGTTGTTATCATCATCACTATTATGCCAGACAGACAAAAAGTAACAAATGATACTTTAATTTTTATTTATAGTAATTTTTGAGCTATTATTTGTATAGTTTACAAATCAAAGTATAATATTAAATATAAAATTTTGTCACAATTCTTGATGAGCAACTGTCAAAACAGTATATGAAAAGCAAAAAAATGGTGGCAACAAACAGAAAATAAATTAAAATGTATACACTTACAAGGAGCAGTATAGTGAATATTCTGAGAAATAACAACAGTGCCAGGTCCAGGAAGCTTAGTACCCAAAACAGCAGATACCAACCTATTGAAAATTATAGTGGGAAAAAATTGACATTTTGAATACAACCATAATTTAAAAATAAAACTAGTTGAAATGAAAATAAAACAAAATGACATTTTCGGTTTAGCAATATTTAATTAATCAAGTATAATTCCTCAATTGTGAAATTATCTTAATATAATATTAAAAAAAAAAGTGAATATTTTTTGTTTTAATAAATAAACAGTCGAAAATGTTGTTCTAAAGAGTGAAGTTGGCGACGCCATGCACGAACCCGTTCACGAGAGCACCATGAACGATGCAAGCTGCATAATTGCGAGAACGAGCAAATTCCGCATCCAAATGCAATGGATTATTGTCTCCTGTGAGCCGGACAAACATGCCAATGTCATCTTGGGTGAATGTTCTTCGAATTTCAGCATTTTCCCCCACCGAAAACGATCTGTAATGGCGAGGATGGATGGCGAACAAAGCCCTCGATAGTACGTGAAGCCGACATGTTTTCATTGCCGCTGCACCAAACGAAAATAAAAACATTGAAACAAAACGTCATCTAGTGACGTCATGAACCCGGACTAAAACCATTTTGTTCCCGAAAAATAATTTGCCATTAAAATATTTCACTAATAATTAAACAAATGTTAGTGATTTTTTTACTGCACAGCTTGTGTGATTATTATAATCAGTTAGCAGCAGAGAAACTAATTTTACTCAAAGTAATTTTTATGGCGCCACCCGACGACAAAACGATGCAACTTAAATCGCGCCAAAAAACTCTGTTGATAGTGGGGGTATGGATATATATTAATTTCTCAACAACAAATCAATCGATTTTAATTTTTATAGTTTGTATACATGCCTTA
>JAQIWH010002431.1:0-24697 GCA_034695005.1 Cryptops parisi | reverse complement strand
GTATTAATGTTCAAGTAAATTGGAAAATATTTTTTTAACTAGCGCCCGTGCTTCCGCACGGGGTGACCTCTAGTTATATATAAAGAGTAAAAAGTATTTTAATTAAATAGTTAAATTTTGAGTTGATATTAATTACTCAGGGGCGGAGCGCATCCTCTGATCAAAGGGGTAGCCAGCTTTGACGGGGGGGAGCAAAACACTATTTTATATTTAAACATCATTATTTGACAAAAAACTGTTATCAAGGCCGTTCAATTTTCATGGGGGAGCGCTTTCCTTCCCCCCCCTCCCGGGCGCTCCGTTCCTGCTATTACTACTCTTATATAGATACATTTAGGTAAATATTCATAGTAATATGTAATTAAATGTAACACCATTTAATGTAAATTTTGAATACACAAAAAGTTATTTATTTTGCTCTAAATTACGTCCATTCTTTATTATCTCAATTATAGAAAGCAGATTGGTATATACTAATACTAGTACAACTAAAATATCACAAAATTATTGAATTTGTTGTAAACTAATTTATTTTTTAAATAGAAATTTTTTTTTAATTCTAAAATTTGTATCTCTATTGAACCTTTTAGAAGGAAAAATGTTGCTGCCCGAATGGGTTCTCTGTTATACATGTGGGCACTGCGTGGAAACTACAATCAGGGGGAGCTTTCGCATCATTCTTATTGCGTTGCTTGCTTCACTCACGAATGCTCAATTAACCGCTATTTATAATTATATATAATTAAAAGCGCTTTGTTATGTAAAATGAGTTTTACTTAAGTAGTTACATTTTTTTAAAGCTAAATTTAACATTTACGTTGTTTTGGTGAACCCCGTGGTTCATCAGGCTCATGTTAGTATTGTAACGTACACTGCTCTATATTATTATTATTGAGATTGAATCGTCATACAATGACAATAGCAAAAAAAATCCAAAACAAAAGCAACAAAATATAATGAGTTATATAGTGAGCTTTTTTTCAGTGCTACGTGGAACAGTACTGTTATTAGAAAAATACATTTTGAAAGTTTTTAACTTTTGATTTTTGAGACGACAATGTGTGAAATGTGTTATTGGTAGTAGTAGTAGTATAATATTACAGTAAAGCCACTTGTTCAGGGTGAAAGTCAAGGTGCCTCCGTTGAGATGTGTTTGCAATAAAATAATTAGACATCTTATGAAATTTGCACTACCATTAGCTTTGTATTGTTGTTTCGGGTGGTATACATTTCATTTTTAAACAGCGCATGGTGTTGTTTGAATTTAAAATGAAACTTTAAACCGAAACCGATAATCTCACTGTAACGTATATTTCGAATCACAATAGGAGTTAAAACAATAAATAAATCTAACCAATGTTTCGAAGCAACATGAGTTGAAACAATGAATTGCATAACGAAAACAAAAAACTTTTTTTTGACGGGTTATTTACTGGTTATTTTTATTATCGTCTCATTTTAGCTGAGTATAATTTTTCGTGTCATACACAAAATCACATCTGGGCTTTTATTTATATCGTAACTTTTTTTTGTAACTAATAAGTAACGCTAACGTGCGCATAAGTAACGTGTAATATAAGTAACGTGCGCATTCTGGAGATCTGAGCGAGAAATGCAGATTTTTGTGTTTGCTACTAAAATTCTTAGTGATAAGAAAGCAGTGTAACCTTTCATGTATAGAAAGAGAACGTTAGCTTCTTACACAAATAGGCTTTGAACGACGACGACGACGTCTTTTCACTTGTCTCTTGTTCGCCCAACTTTCCCCCTTGTTTTTCCTCCACTTTCCTTCGAAACAACTGGTGCCAAATCTTCTTCTAGTTGATGGCAGCTGTCTGGGCTGTGTTAGCTCGCTTGTCTCGTTTTCAGTCCACCCCAAAAAGGTCCTTGTAATTGATTTGGGCTCTCCACCAACCATCATCCCTCTCTTCTGCCAGTGCTATTATCGACCAATGATCTGCTGCTGCGTTCTACGTTTCACATCCTGAACGACGACGACTACCACTCTTCATCTTCTTGTTGCATCTTCTGCTTCTACCTTGGAGCCATTGAGAGTGTTGCCTTATCTCTGCATGTTCGCACCAAAGACGACATCAAACATGATCGATAGGCTCTATCGTTTGCCACCGAGATGGGTGTAAGATGCACTTCACTCGAGGCATTCTGCCTAATTTCAATTCACTCCTCGCTCAGCGCGGATGTGCTACAACTACCATCGAAGGTGACAGCGTAACCTGGATTCTTCTTGCAAAGTTCTTCACTGTCGTCGTTACTGTTGACCGATGCGTTGCGAACAGATACTTGTTATTCACGCCTTCGTTCGATAGGCTCGGTCTAGTGTTTGTTTGAGAATTGTCGCATTTTGAAGGTGTTTTCAGAGGTCTTTTCAGTTTGAAATGATCCAGCACCGTTGTTGTTTGGCGATAAGTATTTTAGTGCAACTTGAAGTAAGAGCGTTCTTTCAGTGCCGCTTCAAACTACAGAGTGTCTCATAAGTCAGGCTTTTTTCATTTTTGTTATGATGCGTCCATAGAGACATGTTACACAGAATAAATATACATAGGAAATTAAGAACAAAACAAATATTTAACGATAAATTACATGCTTTAATATATTGAATAACATAAAAAATAAGTTGTTTTTTCATGTTATAAATATCAATTTAATGACTATGTCTGGTTTCATACTAAGAGGAACATTCCATATGTGAATTTCACTTTATTTTAATTATTATTTATAAGAAATTAAATATATTTTTATTGAATATATCTTTATGATGCCAAATTCATGGGACACCCTGTACAGTACTGGAGTTAGTGTTTGTTAAAATGTGTAAGACTGTCAAAAATATCAAAAAATGTCAAAAAATCGCTTTGCTGATTGTCTTGTTATAATAAAAATGTACAAAAGTTACAATGATGTGAATTCAAGCTGAAATTACGTATTTGATGGTCCTTAGAAAACATTTCCTCTCCAAGTCAGCATTGAAATTCCATAGCAATTGGTGAACTTTTTTGAAAAAAATAAACTGCTTCGAATGTTCCGAGAATGTTCGTATAACGATGCAGTATATCATATAGTTTTGTTCAACAAACACTACAATGACCCAGAAAAACTCGTCGTTTTCATCTATGTTAAGAAGTCGAAACTCAATGAAAGTTTGTGGAGCTTTTGTTTCTTTTGCCAAGAATTGGCTATTTTTGGCTTGACATCTTAAGGAGATATTTTTTTTTGGTGCGTTTGACTCTTTGGGGAGAAAAGGGGGAAAACACTAGGGAGTAAAAAAAGAGGAAGAAGTACTAGTCTGTGCATTCCCCTTCTCCAAGTGCACTTACTAGATCTTGCGATGTTTTGTTGGGAAGATAAGTCTAGATAACTTGGCGACATCTGGCGGACACGGAACAATCAATATCTACTCGAAGTATTTGTATCCTCTTTTATTTTTATTCTGAAAAGAAAAGCGGTTAAACTTGGCCTCGGTTCAGAATCGTTAGTTAAAAACAGCTGGACTTCATGTATCACTTTTTTTGCCACAACCTTTTTTTTTTCTCGTCCTTTTTGGTACCGTTGTCTCGATTTTCTTTTGTATTATTTCTTCTTTTTTTTTTGGTCGGAATTTTTCTTCTATTACAAGCCCCTTAAGAAAAACGTTCGATAAACTGCGGTTTTTGTTCCACACGCGAAGCTCAATAAAAGGGCGGTCGCAATTGTCAAGTTCTTGGTATTTAGAAGTAGCAGTGAAATCCATACAAGACGTTTTATAAAGGACGTTGTGAAAATATCCAATTTTTGAACGATAAACGTCCTAAACAGATAAACTTATAAACACAATCACTAATGTTAATGTTTTATTGAACTAGAAATCCAATAAAGGATTTTTGGCCCAATAAAAAATTTTTTACTTGTTTTTATCTTAAATATCTTTTGTTTTTTCTTTTAAAAGACGACATGAACCTCAAATAGAGGGCGTTATGTACTTATAACCAAAAACTGAAAATGATTTATTTTACTGTATACGTTACAGGCAATGTATATAATCCAGGAAATGTATATAATCCAAGCATTGTGTAGAATGCCTAGCTTTTTTGAAATAAAGTATGAAATTAGCATTGAAATACTTACGCAAAAGTTGACATTAGAATTAAATTTAGACCTAAATTTAAGCTTAATTTTGTATAGTGAATGTTCTCAACTAACCTAAACTAACCTTAACTGATCTAAACAATTCTATTGGCTTGATGCAAAATTAATGACTGTTTTTAATTAGTGCCCTTCAAGATTTTCTAATTTATAAAAGCGGTAGTTAATGTTGCATTAACCCAATATACAAGATGATATTTAGGTGGGTATTCAGGTATATTTGGTTAATCTATTTCATCTATAATTTCAATACTTTTATTCAAAGTGATATAGACTGACAACTTGTCAGGATAGCCAATCTATATTCCAGAACTATTTTCTGTTAACAATTTTGACTCACATTAAATTATTAAACTTATTGAATTTAGTATTATTTTCCCTTTAACTTTACTTTAACTCCAATGTTTCCTTTAATTCTACACTAATTCAATTTATTTATGTAGCTCGAATATTATCCAATTAACCAACCTGATTGCCACAGTTGGGTTCGGGTACGTGATTCCTGTTGTCTTGGTATACAGTCGTTTACAACAATTGACAATTTTATTTATAATATAATCAATAAAATAATTAAACAAAAGTTAATAATGAAATGTGTATGTATCTTCGAATTTGGATTGATAATCCTTTTGCTTTCTTCGGGATTTTAAAACATGGATATAAAAAGATTCTAATTTAAAACGGACCATCTTAACACAAAAAAAAGCGGTCCTTGATTAAGCTTACAGCCATTATACTCCCTACATGAGATTTGTAATATCACTATAACAATACTGAACGTTAGTTTTCTGCTTTTTCTTTTACCATGCCTCAATTCATGTATTTCGCAATCATAACAACCCTTTCAATAATTACTATTACACCTTAGGTTTGGTCGGTTTCCGCTCATACCGTTTTGTCCGCCGTTGCACGTGGGTTGTCTCCCGTAGTGGTTCCTTTTCTCGTGTTTCATCAATTCATCACTGGACTCGACTGGCATCTCGGGTCTGGGTTTAACGCATCATGGATGTTGGACCACACTTGTTGGTAGCCATCCCCCAGCTCCACTTTTAGTACGTTATTTCATCAGTCTCTGGTCCTTTGCACACCCCGTACTTTCAGTACCTTCAAACTCAGATCACACTCGTGTCGTGGTCAACACGCATCTCTCCCTCCAAAACAATTCAGACTCACTTCCAAACTTTCTTCCTCTCCTCCCACTCACGTGAGTCCAATCTCCGTGCTGCAGATCGAATCTCGTATACAGTTTCTAAACATTTCTCTCAAAGCCAAAATGTACATTTAAAACGTAAGTTCAGTTGTCTCCGACGTCCGGTGTTTGATCCCACTTTTCCATTTGATATTCGGTTCTGAGCGTCACCTGAGCCAACCAAGAGGAAATTTCCTACCAATTTCTAATGACAATTTAAAATAAACATGAAATTTATTTTTTCCTTTAAAATCCAATAATACTATTTAAAATACGAAATATGGGTTTTCCGGAACCCTACATTTTATACTTCGCTGAAAGAGGCGGTACGTTTAGTATGTTCAAAACAGGCATTTCATACAATGCCTGAATTATGTACGTTGCCGGTAACCTATACAACTAAACTTTTTGTTTTGTAAGTTGAACATTTTCATTTTATTTTTCATTTTTTTAAGCAGGGAAATGGTCCTAAAAAATTTCACTATATATATTTTTATTGTGTCAAACGGAAAGTAATTTTTTTTCACACATAATGGAACATTATAAATGAGTTCTTGTCACTCCAAACTCCAATTATGCAATTTCTTAGAAAGCGCAAAACTTTCCGTTCGCGTAATTTATTTATGCTTGATACACACTTTTAATTTTTTTTGGCGTCTGCCTTCATTACTTATTCTAGTGGAGAATACAATCACACTTTTATGAGCAGTTCATTAAACAGGCTCATGCAGATTTTATGCGAAAGAAAACCTTTGATTAATAGGAAGTGAATTAATCATTTTTTGTTCGAAAACTTTAGAGATTTAATGTGCTTTGGTTGACTGCTGCTGTTTGATATTTACAATATTTACGACACTAGCATGTTACCCGTGCTGTAACATGAGGAGAAGTAAAAGTTGTTTCAGATTCAAATTTCTTACCTAACAACACCAGTGTAAACATAAACAAAAAGTACATGAAAAATGCTTTTTAAAGATATGCTTTATATATAGTTTCGATTTATGCGATCTTTAACTTTATGCGATCTGATTCACTTATATTCGATTTATACGAATTTAAATTTATACGAATTTTGATTTATGAGAATCTTGATTAATCCGATCATTGAGTAATGTGATATTCCATTTCAGCGAGTTTTGAGAAATTCTATTTTTGATTTCTGCAGTTTTTGATTCCAGTGCGATTTTTTTACATTGAACTTTCAATTTTCGATTTATGCAGATTTCACTTCATGCGATTTTTGGTGTATTTGACTATACGATATATGACCATAAACGTTTTTAGATTCCAGTATACGTTCAATTCCTAGCTCACTTACAAAATTATTCACAAGTAAAGCTAATACTTGTATAAAGCGTATAAAAATCATTATCCTCATTACTATTGAAGAACACTGTCTTTTGTTTGCATGTTTTTATTTTCGAATATTGTCGCTGTAAATCCAGAAGCAACTTTTAAAATGTATACTAAAATATTGTTGATGTACTGTAGTTTAGGATACGTTTCCAAGGTTAATCATCTTTGTTTACATTTACTTTATTATGGTGAACCCTGTGGTTTATTCATGTCTGTATAATACTTTAGACAACTATATAGGTGTATACAGTATAGTGAGGTATAAAGAGTACAGTTTATTATTATCTTTATGCTGTATTATCTTCATTTGTGAGTAAGTAAGTTTATGAGCTGGGAATTGAACGTATACTACCATTTACAGTCGATTATGAGAATATACTGTATAATCCGATGCATCAAAAACGCATAAAACGAGAACCGCCTAGGTCCTTCGCATAAACAAAAACCGCGTAAGTTCAATGTAAAAAAAAAACCACATATATAAATTAATAAATAGAATTGCAGAAATCAAAACATGGAATTCTAACTCGTATAAATCAAATATCGAATTACTCAAAGATCGCGTAATTTTAAATTTGCATAAATCCAATACTGCATAAATCAAAATTTGCATAAATCGAAACACGTAGAAATCAAAAAATGGAATTATTCAAAAACACGCATAAATTGAATATCTGCTTAAATTTCAATTCGCATGAATCGAAACATGCAGAAATCAGAAATATTTTTTTTTTTGCATTAGGTATGTATATTATATCTGTATATAATAGTATATAAAGAGAATGCTTAAAAACATTTCAACAGTTCATTTTTAATGAACTTGTTAAAATTAATCCATTGGAAATCATTGTTACACTTGCGTTATTATTGTGAACCCCATGAAATTAGAGTTACACATTCAAAAGAAATTATCGATTTAGATCAATGTTATTGCAAAACAATGAGTTACCATTGCGCAACAATGGCTTAATATTGCTTACGAAGCAATAGCAAGCAACAATGAATCAGAAACAATGGGTTACCATTGCACAACAATGAGTTATCATTGCACAACAATGGCTTACTATTGCTCACGAAGCAATAATAAGCAACAATAGATCAGGAACAATGGGTTACCATTGCACAACAATGAGTTACCATTGTAGAACAATGGGTACCATTGCCTACCAATGGGTTACCTCGCAGTATGAGCAACATTAATATAATGCGTAACACTACATTGTGTTACACAACAATGTATTACCCAATAAAACATTGCGTTTTTTCAAGACCCGCAAAATCGATACGTTTTTTGAAAGTGATGGAGATGGTGTCAATTCAATCGAATTTTAGTCAACGTAGCTGGGTTTTTTTAACGCCCCAAAAAATAATTTTTATGGCAACCAGTTTTTGTTTGGGATGAAATTCATAAAGCAATGTGATTCGGATTTTTTGTTTCCGCTTATATTTTTTCGTTATTTTTTTTAAGGAGTCTTGAAAAATCAATATTATGAGACAACACTCGCGTATTTTTTTGTTCGTTTTCTCGCAGTATTTTCATCATCATCATCATCATAGTTGGCGGAAAACGAAAACAAGCTCATCGTTTTCGATCTGAAAAGTTGGAAGTTGGTTTTTTTCTTTTTGAAATATTTTTATTTTTTTTCGGTCGTTATTACGGATTCATTCATTTTCTCCCTTTTCTTTGCTCGTGTTGATTCAATCTGTTTGAGATTCATTATTGTTTTCCCGTTATCGTTCCTACCACAGCCAGGGTCGATTGGTTGATAGAATGGTTCATTCTCTTTTATCTCTCGATATGCTGCTCCTTTCCGGATGTTGGGGAGGTCGTAAAAATAACGAGTATTGTGCAAGTTAGAGCGAGATAAAAGTAGCGAGAGCCTGCTTTTCTCTTCATCTAGTATCTTCGATTCTCATCTCCTGCTTTTGTTACTCACCAACACTTTCACCGATGATGAATTTGAAAATCGAGACAATTCGAAAACCAGCCCATTATCACGAAGCCTGACAATTCCAACAAAGTGTGCGTGCGTGCATATTATACTCTTTCACCAGATAAACAGTTTTTCGCGAATGAAAAGTGCAGTAATGTATATTAAAAAGAGAGAAAGCAATTGGTATATTCATACAATGGAATTTCGTTATACGTGTTTTTAAATTCACTCGTTATTCTAATTTTGTTATGAATCTATGAACCGAACACTTCTCACACTCGCTGAGTTTGGTTAATGCATTTTTCGTTACACGCTTTTGTGGTTATTATGATACGTACATTGCAATGCGATAGTTTTAGGAAAGTTTTGGCTTACGTACTCGTTTTTTTAAAATAGTAATTGTTGATGTTTTTTGTACTAATATGCAAAACTATACTGCAATAATTGCAGTACAATTATTGTAAAAGTAACAAAATTAATTTACAACAAGATTTTTATTTTTGTTTGAAAAATTTTCATATTTTGGATGTTGATGTTACTATTATGTTTATAAATCGTGCTTGAAAGCTGTTGCATTTGAATTAAAGTGAAAGCAGATTAAAGTGATCATTTTGAGTCATCTGTACAGATGATGGTATTTTATGGTATTTATAAATCGATATAATCATCAAAATAATAAAATTGTACATTAAATTATAATATATTACCATACCATAATGACAGTATTTTTTATTAGAAATAGCGTTTAATTGAGCATTTGTGAGTGAATTAAGCAACGCAGCAAGAATAATGCAGAAGTTCCCCCTGATTATTGTGTCCACGCAGTGCACGATTCTATAGCAGAGAAGCCCAATCGGGCATTAACGCTTTTCCTCGAACGAGCTTCAGTAGAGAAACAATACAAATCAAATAATTTTTAAAAAATCATCTAAAAAACAAATTAACGTTCAAGTAAACAATACATTATTTTAATGCAATACTTTTTTTGTCAAATTTGAAAAACAATATTTTAATTGCTAGTGTGTCACTCCCACCGCAAGGACGGTTAATCCATAAATTGCACAGTCCAGTTTCATTCATGGTCAAATTCAAAATGCATGCCAATGTATATGTAGAGAGAACCAAAGTACTCGATTATATCGAGTTAACATTCATATTGACGTCACATCTGTCACTCGAAAATTTTAGTTATATAAAGATTAATATAACAATCTGCTTTCTATAATAGAGATAGACTTCTTCAGACCCACAAATTTATTTTTTGAAAACATTTTCTACGTTTTTAAGAATACTATATACTGTACTTTGAATTTAAACAAAAAATTTTGAAAATAATAATTAGAATTTTAGAAATTAAATGTCAACATTTGTTGACATTGGGTCTGGGATCCAACATTAATTTCACCTTTAAGTCGCTAGAAAAATGTTAAATGTTTGTTAAACTGTCTTAAATAGATATACAATAAACAAATAATAAATAGAAATTATTTCTTAAATAGAATGGAAGCAAAGAAAATATTTCTGATTGTTTCGATTTTACAAGCAGTTTTTTTATTTAAGCACAATGTCAACACGTGTTGACAAGATGGCGACGGCGATGACTTCGAGAACATGCAATTTTGAAACTGCCTCCCTCCCCCTCTTTGTGTTTCTAATTTATTTTATTTAATTTTTTCACCATACATGCAAGCACTTGTGTTAAATTGGTTCTTAAATTGTTATCAGTTTTTATTAAATAGTTTTTCCAAAACAAAAAAATTCGGAACTAATGTTGGCATTTGTTGACAAATAAGTACATGTGGGACTGAAAACATTGTGATTTAAAAAAAGTATTGTGAGTAAAATAAATTATTTGTGTATTAAGAATCTAAGTTACTGCATTAAATAGTGTTATACGTTTAGTTACATACATTTAAAATCACCATTATACAGTGCAGTACTGTATACGATTGTGATGATTTGTTCGATTAAATTAAACAGCATACTGTAAAACCAAAGTGTTTCTCTCTCTGAGCCTCGTTCCGTGCCACAATGTTTTCATGACAACTAAAAACAAAACAAACTTAACTATAACATAATAAATGTGTTACCATGCCAACAGAAACAAGCCGTAACTAATGAGATAAAATAATCTTAAAACACTAACGAATGTTGTGAAGCAACATGAGTTAAATCAATGCTGTTCATGAATTGAATCAATTGGATTCCGTCATTTTTTGCGAAAAAACAGCTAGTATAAAATAAAAGACAATAAAATATGCATTTTTGAGATAAGATGATGGATATTGATATCGTCGGACGTTCATGAATAATGTTTTGATGTTCTGAAAAATAATACTCAATGAATCAATGATTTAAAAAATTGATTCATTGATTCATTGAATCAATGAATCAATTAAATGAATTAATTGAGTGAATCAATTGAATCAATTGAATGAATCAATCCCCGTCAATAATTACGGGGTACATATCGTACCCCGTAATTATTGACGTAGTTTACATTATAATAAATTGTTCATCTAATAATTCGCTTAGGGTATCCGGTTCAAAAATGTGTACACGCTTCTGGAATGTAGGAGGGTCAGCTTTTTTCTTCACCCCCTTCGCTTCACCTTCTATACATGTGGTGAAAAAACTATAGGAGAAATGGTTAGGTTTACTTGGTTTACTTGCACTCTCACTGGAACACTCCCTTGGGGCAGTAAGAAGAGTGAAAGAAAACGACCAAGCTAAAAGAAACAGTCTGTCTAATCAGATTCGATTAAGTGGAACGAATATGGCGAACCAATATGAGTTAAAATAATGTTGCGAAGTAACAATGAATTGTATAATAATAACTTAATAATTTAATAATAATAAATTCCCGTCATTTTGATGAGCTATATACTATAGCTAGTAATATATAAGTAAATATGTGTTAAAATTTATAATATATTAAAAAATAATCTATTAAAATTATAACAATTTTCTAAACATATTGTTTATATGTCTACATTATAATGAGTTAGCTAAAAATGTGGTGTTGATTTGACAATCACTAATAGGCATTAATTTCCAAAAATTTCTGTTAAATAACGCAGTCTCAAAATGTATGCAAATTGATCATTTCAATGAGTAATGACAAATATTGACATTTTTGTACCATATTAATGAGCTGATGATTAATACTGGCATCTTTGTACTATTTTAATGAGCTAATGGTGAAAAGTCACAGTTTGGTCACTTTTAATAAGGCGATGACGAACGGTGACAATTGTGTCATTTAATTCCCCAATGACGGAACAATGACAGCACGTATTACTTGATGTGGTCAACGTATACGTCAATGATTTAAATCAACGTTGACGTTCACGCTAACGCTGTAACCACATTAATATAAATCGAAAAATTGATTAAAAAGTCACAATGCTCAAAACTGCAATGCCTTCACAAATTTATAATTTATTTTTATTTTTTCACACATGAACTTTATTAATCAATTGGGTCGTCTTAAACCATACCGAACTAAGTCAAAAAAACCTCAATTTGAGCAATCGATAATTTTACGTATGGCTTAACCATAAGGTCAAATTATCCATGCATGCTTTTCCGATTCGTCTATGTGCCGTGTAACTCTCTCTAATTGGTTGAGGGGTAGTCTATACCTATAAGATCGTGATTAGTATAAACCAATTATAGATCGTGACTATTCCATGCGTTAACTGAGAAACTGTAAACAAGTAATTTAAAAAACAAGTACATTGAAAATGCTTTTTTTCAGCATACTCTTTATATACTGGCATATAGCGAACGCCAGATTGATTTTTTAATTAACAGCATATAGACAGTGACACTCGTGAGACTAAGACGGATCCATGGACACTTCATTCATCAAAATCCAAGATCAACATGGGAGGTTTAAAAAATAATGAATATATGGCATGTAGCGTCCGACACATTGGATTTTTATTTTCATTGGTGTTTCATTATAGAAAGAGTCACTCTATAGACAAAGACGAATCCATAGACACTCAAAATGTATTGAGTCATCTTGTTTTTGTATGTAGAAACGCGCAACTCACTCACAAGTGAAACTAATATAAAGATTATGAAAAGTGATTTAGTTCAGTATGGTCTAACACGATTCGATTGAATAATTATTTTTGCTTTAAAATCGAATGTTTGTGACAAAATTTGGTTAATCTTCAAAGTAAATTCTAATTTATTTTTTTTAGTTTTTATTGTTGTTATAACAACTGTCAGACACATTTAAACAATATTTATTTATTTTTTTACTTGTTTACATGTTCGGTTTGTGTTATTTTAAGGTAAAAAATAATGATCAAGACACATTTCTTGTCTTATCTCTTAAATGTTTGCTTTTCTTTTCATTAATGACAGTTTCAGTTTTTATTTTTTGGTCGATTTCAATGTTAATTTTAATTTATTTCACTTTGTTTTTTATTATTTTCATAACGTCTGCCAGTCACACTCCAAAAATTAGTTTTTCGTTCTTGTTTACATGTTTGGTTGGTTGTTTTTATTATTAAGCCCAAGAAAAAAAATGATTAGGACAAATATCTTACGCACTAATACACAGATGAAACTCCACCGTGTTCCATTTTACACGTTGTTTATTTCCCTTGAAAAGCATGTGCCTGTTAAGAGCCCATAATTGAATTTTCCGGACGCCTTCCGTTTTTCGGTTTGATGGAGAGCCATTGCAGCTTTTATGAAGCGAGGGTTTGATGAATTTCGAAATTGGACGGCTCCTTAAATTGCTTGCGGAGAATTCATGCTAATTTTCCTTACTGCCACCTACTTGGGAAGTGATGGAAAGAAATAGCGGGGAAAAATGAATGAAGAAAAAAACCCGGAACCAGAGAAAGAGAGATGTGGTAGTTCCTTCATATGATTATGGAGAACTTCATTGGAGGATGCTTATCAAAGTCATCATAGAAATTTGACATCCCAGTAATAGTGGACATGTTATAGGATGTTGGGGGAGACGTTTCGGAAGAAAAAAAAGTGAAAGCCAGTCAATATTAATAATAAAAGGTGGTTGACCGGAAAATGATGGATTGTCATCTCTGTCGGTATGTTCATAATATATTGGATAGTCATAATAAATATATTGGGTGGGATATAAAAAGTTTTGGGTGTGTGACCTTAAAAGATGCGCATCAGGTTATTAGCCTGTAGATATAGTTTTAATCTGAATCTAAATAATTGCAAAAACAAAATGCAGATAATTATGAAAGATAAGTTGAGTTTTGTCTGGTTAGGTCATCTTTTTAAAATTTTTTTTTTTTAATTTTTGTTATAACTTGCTGATTAATACAGGTGGTTTTCGATTTATGCGAGAGTAACATTCTGCGCAAACTTTGCGTTGATCTAATCATATAAACAAAGTTTCATAAAGCAGCAAAATTTTATCAATTCAGTTACTTGCGCATCATAACACAAAATCATAATAATAGTGAAATTTTGTTGATTATAATTAACATCAAGAATAACTTACATTACTGGAAACTTACATTTTTAATTATAAAAACTAGCGCTCTCTTCCTCATTAGTTATAGAAGCGCTATCGTGTGTGAAAATACCAAAATCAATACTCAAATTTTAATGAATATGGTGAAACAATATAAGTTAAAACAATAAATAACTGTAACAAATCTTGCGAAGCAACATGAGTTAAAACAATGAATTGAATAATTCATTATTTTGTCCGTCATTTATAACGGGATATTTACTAGCAAATCTATATTACCGAAGTTTCTATAAAGAGGTAAAACTTTAGCATTCAATTACTTTTTCACTACCAAAAGCACATAATAGTGAAATATAACGATCATACGAGGGGATTTCTGTCGACGAATATTAAGTGGATCACACGTATATATATAAGATACTCGCATAAATTGAGGAATAATATACTTTTTTGGTTACCCAGTATATATAATGAGGTGGAGTTTTTTTCCATCATTTAATCCCTTAAGTGAGGAAGAAGGTTGGAGTGAACGATGCCGGTTTGCTGAGAAATGCTGTCTTTGCGTTGATGGAAAAGGACGCATGCACGATCGATAAGAAGTAGTAGTATTGTAGTTGGTAGAAATAGTACGACGGTGACACCAGACACCACGGGGAGAACGCTCCAAGGATCCATTATCACCCCCAAGCACAAGAACGAAAAGGGGAAAGAAATAGCCCAAAAGCTAGACTAGTTGCCATCTTGTCACGTGTTGTCATAGTGGCAGTTTCCAATTCCGTCTTCTCAGATGTTTTCGCAACTGGCAAGATAATATTAAATCATGTTGATGTTGTTTACGAGTTTTAAGGGCACGGGGTTAGATGAGTTTGTTCTACAAGGTGTCTCAAAACTCTACAGATATAGAAATTGAAGAAAAAAGTTATATGTGATATAGGTGTATAAATATTGTACATGTATACAGTATGTATGTATAATATATATTAGGGGGGTCCTTATTTTTAAGTTTTGAAAAAAATCGATGGAACACGTTCTGAATTTGTTCCATTTATGTAATTTTGGTGAAATAAGGTTTGGTAAAAGGTAAAATTTCAAGGTCTATGGAAATAGGCACCGCTGAAAAGACCCGGGGGGAGGGGGCTTTTCAAAATGATATTCATTGTATCCAAAACTCAGAATTTTCATTATATCAGCTTTTCGAGTATACAATTTGGAATCCTTGGCTAGGATATACAGTATAGTATAACTTAATAATTTGCAATGTGACTGCGTGAGTGGGGTACGTGATCACGGCGTAGTATCATCTCGAATTATCAAAATTTTACTGTTTTGTAAGTATAAAATACATGACGGATAATAAATTACTGCCGCTTCTGCACAGTTTACTATTTTTCTATTACTGTATTTTTAATTCAATTTTCTTTTGTTCTCGCCTATTAACCTATCAAAACGATTTGGAAGAAATTGAAAAACGCAAAGATGAATGGAAGTCATTTCGAAGAATTTTTTGACCCAAAAAAAAACAAAAAAAAAAAAAAACTCGTTTACTTTTGGGAAAATTGAATTTTCGTTTCGGTCTTAATTAATCTCGAATATCAAATTGAAGTTCAATATGTTGGGGGAGAAATGGATATAGGAGAACCCACTTAAGAGCGCGTATTTTCGGTGAAATGGGCTTTATGCCAATCGAAGTGGTTTGGAAGTTTTTCTCGCGTGATTGATTATCTACACAATGACTGTTGACGTACACGAATGAATAGTATCGTCTAGAATTGCTGCGTTTCATCAATTTTAACTCCAGTACCACTCGTTATCGATTGCTTTGTTTTGTTTCTACTGGTTTTTTTTTAATAATAAATAATTTAGTTGCTGGAAGCGACATACGGAATAACTTAATAAAGGAATAAACTTTTCCAATAAAGTATTTTCATTAAACCGTATGTACCGTACAAACTATGTAGTGCTTCGAGAAGAGAAGAAAAAGTTAACTCTTCTATATTTTATTTATCTAGGAAAAGCAGCAAAGTTTGCACTTGAGGTTGAACTACTACGTTGTAAATGTTATTTTTTTGTAACTCAATTAAACGAACCGTTAATTGAATATTTCACTATTGTATTAAAGTAGCAAGTTTAAAACATGGGTCTACTTTACGAACAGTTGAGCACTATTTTATCTTTGCTTTGTTTGAATTTTGAATATGTAATTTCGTTATTATGCGTTGGCCCAGAGTCTTCAAGATTCTGGTTGAATGCAAGGAAGGTTCGCAAGTATGCGATTATATGAAGTGGTGAACGAGTTAATGAACTCATAATGTTTAAGACACATATGATGCAAAGGCTCACCCTTAAGCTGAAGTTAAACATTGTAGGATTTTCTTATTTTATGGTTTTTCGATCTAAGCGAAGTTTTTGGTGAGTTTAACATATTTACATATAATGTTCAATGTTTGGAAATGATTAAGAATGAAAATCGTTCAATACAGACAGTATTACACAGTTTAATTTATTCATCAAAGTATCTAAACCTGGTGTAAAAGGTTTAGATAAAGAATTTCGAAGAAAACACTATTAAAGATCTGAACTTGCCTTACTGTCTATGAGCAACTTCATACTTCTTGCCCCAATATCTTTGCGCAAATTATTGTTTTGCTCAAAATTATGCGCCAGGAAGATAGAATTGTACCTAACGTGTTTTTAGGTCATTTTTGAGAAAAATGTCACTAAACACTCTTTTACACCAGGTTTTTCAATTATCCTGTGCTGCAACACAGGAATTTTTGAACAATATACATTTTTATTTTCGTATATTGTGTTGTGAAAATTACATTATCGTTGTTATTAACAACTAGAAATTAATCCTCGCGGTTGGTATGGTAACCATGGGGTGTCGTTATTTACAGCTTATGTTTATGCAGTTCGTTCATTGTTGAAAATCAAATTAAATTTGCGTTATGTTATGCATACCATTGTTGTACCATGGTCTTATAATGGTTGTACTATCGTGACTAATATGTAATCTATGAATAACGCTGACGCCACTTATTAAACTTAAATGTTCATTAATACTAATAGTGTTTATTTTTTAATATTTATTTTAAAAAGTTTTACTCCAAATTGATTAAACTTATTAAACGAGAAAAAAATTATACATAAGTCAAGCAGAATTAAAATTGCAGCTTACACAAACTCAATTTATAAGTCTACCATATTAGTATATATTTGAACAATTTGTTTTTAAAGTGGATGAAATTTTTGGTACAACTTGAGTTTGTACACTTGAATGAATATACATTTTTTGATTGTAGTTGGAAGGAGTTCCAAGATAATATTAAGTTATACAGTGAAACTTCTTCATTTGTCCGGAACGGATTTTTGGCTCACTGAGTTGATACTAATATTACCCCCATTAAGGAACCAGATTACCTGTCTTTATTTTCCTCAAGGATCATTGTTCCAATATCAAACAAGCAGTTTTTTTTTTTAGTTTTAAACAATGTTTTTACCAGTGTAACACCAAGTCATTTTAACAAATGGTCCCTTTTACAAACAATGTTTTAAGATTGTTGTTATCGGTTTTTATTGTTTTTTATTTTAAATGATTTGTTTCTATGAGACCACATTATAGCACAACTTTTGTAGTACCGGTATTAAACAATATAAACATATTCAAATAGATTTGGATAATATACGAATTGTGAAACGTGTTAATGATTGAGTGTTATGAAAGTTGGAACATAGCTTATATTACAGTACCGTACGTATTAATACAAAGATGTATACTAATAAAATATTAAAGGGTAACACCAATAAACGTAACTGAAGGCTTATCTTCACTAATACAACTACCAAGCTTAAAATAAAACGTTTGAAATGTTTAGTTTTTTTTTAATAGAAAATATACTATTTCGTATGTATAGTGTTCAAAACTACTGTTTTTAACTGTACCCACATTCAGGGACTACCTCTTTGAAGGGACACTTTTTTATGGAACCGTGGGTGGTCCGCTAGAGAAATTTCACTGTATATGAAAGTGTATTTTACGTTTCCAAGATTTCAATCGTTGCGTGTTATTTTAGCAGATGATAAATCTTCGTGTGATACACAGATCTGGACTAAACTGTATAGAAGTGAATCCCGTGGTTGGTATAGTAACAATTTAGAGTCTAAAAGTATACTGTTTTTAGGCTCATGTTGCATCGCAACGTTTGTCGTTTGGTAAACAATGGACGTTTCAGAGGCATAGTACATACAGTACACCGATAGATAGATCTGGCTAATAATTATACATTATGAACAGTATATAGTCATTTTTAGTAAATCGAATTGATGAATATGACAATCTATATTGTTTTTGGGGTTTTTAGTATTTTTATTTTAGATTCTTAACTAAGACAAATTTAAGAGAGAGAAAGAGAAAGAGAAAACGTTGCACGTGAGATGTTTGGACGATTTAGTGGCGCTAACGAGAAAATGAAAAATTCAACCACAGTGTGGAATTGCTAAAACATGTCGAGCGTTGGTGACGGCCATAAAATCTTAAAATCTCATCCTTTTCTTGTGTGCAAGAAAAGGACAGTGTCATCAAGACGTCGGGGAGGGGAACGAGAACAAGCTTGACTGCAAGTAGAGAAGTAATAGTAGTGCTGAGTTTTCGCTATTTTCATTCTGCGGCCGAATAGATTCATTACGAAATTTTTTATATATATATACGTATATAATTTTTTTTTTTACTTCTCACAATTTTCTTTTTTTTTTACTCAGTGGTGGAATTGATCCAAGCTTGCTTTTGATGACGGTTAGAAAAATATTTGCACGTCGTTGGTAATTCGTAGCTTTTCCTCGGTCGGCAGATTTGAAAGAGATTGGTCGTCGTTGCCTGGGAGACTTTAGTAGTGGAAGAAGAAGAAAACTGAGAGAAAACGAATACGCATTGCCTTTTTAGCAAAAGAGGACGACGACATAGAAAGAAAAGTTTCTTTTGTAAGAAAGACAGAAAGAAAAAGAAATATATATAAAAAAACACGCCACAGAAGCAAATGCTTGCTTATGGTGTTGAACTGAAACGACGAGATAGCATTATGTGAATGAAACTGAACAACTCGATGTGGTTGAGCTATGCAAACTTTTTAAGTAGAAATGTTTCTCATTTTTCATTGCGAGCTTTCGTTTTCTTTAAAGTTTTTATATATGGGTTTGAATTTTTGAAAAACAAATTGACGCTTATTTACTTTTCATTTATTTATTTTTGCATCGATGGTTTTGTAGAAGTGGATTTTTGAAAGTTGTTATTTTATGTTTTGTTGGATCTATTTAAAGTTAATAGGCTGTTTGCATACGCTTCATTTGAGCTTCATTCGTGAGTTTGTGAGTGAGCTGGGAATTGAACGTAGGCTGCCATCTACAGGCCTTTATGAGAATATACTGTATAGTCCTAAAATCGCATAAAGTGAAAACCACATAAATCGGAAACTGTCATAAGTTCATCGTGACAAAATCGGATAAATCGAATCGAAAATTGGGAAAATCGGAAATAAAATTTCTCAACATAAAATCGATGTTTAAAATCAACATCAATCGAATAAAAATGTGAGACTAGAAACAAAACATATTCCTAAGTCACATTGAACCTAACAGCAAAATAATTTTAAAATTTAAATTCAAAATTAATTGTTGTAATTTTATAGAAAATCATATTTAAAAAATATAAATAATTTTATTAGTTTAATAATACAACTCAAATTGTTTGAGTTTCTCCAACACATTTTGTCCACAAAGTTTCACGGTGGACATGGACACCCTGTATGACTATTTGTGAACAAAATGCATTCTCTTTATAACTGCTATACAGGGTGTTCCGAAAAGGTTTTACCAAAATTCAATTTAACCACACATGCGCATCAAAACAAGCTAACAACCCATATAAACATGAGTCCGGAAATGCTTCCTTTTTGAGATAACACAAGGTGAAGTCACTTAAACGCATAGGCTTATGGTTTCATAATAATCGTTGTAAGTATGCAAATGAGTATTATAGAATTTTTCGGACCCGTGTTTATGTGAACTTTATGCTTTATATTGATGCGTAGCATGTGGTTAAAGTTGTCCAAAATTGCCAGATTTTTTAAGAACACCCTGTATAACTGAAAATGAGCTTCAGTGTGTAGTATCTTATTTGTTGAAATTTGCTTTATGGGCTTGAAATCTTATTACAGGTAAAAAACAACTTTAAATAAAATGAAATAGGTTTTTATGTATGTTTTGAAAAATTTTGCATTTTAAAACTATTTAAATATTAGATGTCTAAAATGTTTATTATAATAATACATATTGATATGTGTTCATATATGTTCAGAAAATTTTTGTATTTTTTAAAAATATTTTAATATTAAAATTTTAAGATGTTTATGATTAGGTTTGGCAAAAAGAAGGTTCATTGACATCAAAGTGAAAAAAACTTTTTTTTCATTAAGTGTATTGGCAGTATTTTCAGCATTTTTGAAAATCGATCAACACCATTGACGAGAAAATAATTTTTAATAAAAACAAGCTTTTGAGCTTGGCTTTCATTAAGACTGTAATGAAATTTGCTAGGATTGGCCGCTTGCCACTCCGGTCTCCGTGCCAACTTTTTCGACCTTTTCCTCCCCGTTTGTCCTTTAAAAGATTGGGAAGAAAGAGAGAAAATTCCTATTACACACAACACCCCCTTCCATGATAAGGGGGACTCTTTGGGGGCAAGAAAAAAACGCCTTACTTCTCGTTGTATTCAGTGACCCCGACCAATTTGAGGTCTATTTCTAGTGACAAATTGGAAATTTTGCAGTTCGTTTTCAACTTCAACTCAACTCGATTAACCACTTATTTTATTCCTCGTTTTCACACACTCTGAAGGCCCCTCCCCCCCAAAAAAAAAACAATTTTAACCGTAATATCAACGTGTAATATTGTGAAAAAATATTTTTTTAAATATTGCACATTGGAAAGATTTATGATCTTTTCGTTATCAAATTGGAGCCATTTGCCAATTTGAAATTTTAGTTTCTATTACATGAAAGTGGTGATTAGGTTTGTTTTAAAAAAAAACAAACGTTTTTTGAAATATAATTATTTTTACTACGAAACATTAATTAACGTGTTGGTTGGTTTTTCAGCATCTATTAACATTTGTGAAGATAATTAGACAGTTTGACTTTATTAGGCTTTCTTGTCATGCATCTCTTTAATTTTGATTTGTTTCAGGTAAGAACAAATTCCAAGCTGTTATTTTCTTCGAAGAAAAGGTAAAGTAAAATTTTATAAATTTTAATTCTTTTACGTTGCTAGTTTGTGTTGGTCAACTTAAAAAATGTTGATTTTGTTGTTGTTGTTTTTGTTCTTATTTAATTTCGCTTAAAGAACGTGCTAAACGTGTTGAATAATCTGAAACTACGACACTACAGTATATTTTTTTATTTATTATAAAACAAACATAGATATTTTATAAATTTAAAAAATATCAGAAGTGGTTATAAAAATGAACACTCACTCACACCAGTGATTTATTCGGTGTATGAAAAATATTTTTTTTTTTACTAGATATTCTACACTTAATATGTTGACATTTTACAGGTTGGATTTTTTTAAATACAAGTATTCAGTTGTGGGCAACACGTTTCTTTGTGTACGGTATCACAAGAAAACAGCGGTCATGTAATCTTTTAATTCTAAACAATTATTTTTTTAACAACTAAGCGTACAGTTTAATTAACTTCTGCACTTACAAACGACATTTTTTACAACATTTCATTTAACTTGACCGTTGTTTGTGTGTGTATGTTTGGTTCAACATCTTTATGGTTTATTTTGATTCACTTCCCGAAAGTTGAAATTTCACACGTAGACCTAGTTCGCGGAACATTCAATTCTAATTTTAACGATTGACCGTTGTTTGTGTGTGTTTGTTTGGTTCAACATCTTTGTGGTTTATTTTGATTCACTTCCCGAAAGTTGAAATTTGACACATAAACCCAGTTCGCGGAACATTTAATTCTAATTTTAACGAATCGATGTCGTGTCAATTCCGAGAAATTGACTCGTAAAGATGGAGCATTTTTCGTACAGTGTTAGTGACGATGACATCATCATATTTACTTTATCAAAAATTAAAAATTGTTATAAATGAAGATATATATTACATATAGTTTACCACCAATAAACCACTAGGTTACCTAATCATCCACTCATTAATGTGAATCTATCCGAATAAACACTTAACACGATCCAACAAAAATAGATTGCAAACTGGAATGTTATTGGATTTACGGATGTATCTTCTGAGTGTGTTTTTTCCTATTTTTGTTTATTATTATTTTGTACAATGTACTATTGATCGTTACGATCGTTTTAAATAAACAACTTTCTACGTGTTTGTTTCGAATACTTTTAAAATTTAGTTTGAAAACAAAATCGCAGTATCAAGCACCAAAAAACTAAGTTTTTTTCTCTATTACTTGTTTATATATTATATTTATTTTATTTGACAATCCTTTGGATCAGATACAATAAAATCAAGTACTGTTCATATGTTTGAAGAGAACTTTATTAAAACTATGATATAGAAAAGAAATATTGTTAGTAAGTTGATACATAAAATATAACAGAACTAGTTATGGAGCTGTAGCGATTTTATGTTTTTGCATGTTAATTGACATTCTCTACTTCACTTGTTGACACTTGTTTATAAGATTCGTTTGTTTAAATACATGGGTTTAATTATTTATGAGCAACATGTTTCCTAATGTTACCATAAGGAAGCAGTGGTTAGGGAGTCGCGATTATTTTATAAATCGAAACCATCATTTTGTTTTTAACAATAATGTTTGTTTATATGAAAATTTTACACTTTAAAAAAGACACCAGATATTTTTTTATATAGTATTAAAAAAAATAACAAGAGTTGTTATGCAGGTTCTGATTTTTTGTATGTTAATTTCGGGTTGTTAATTAAAAAGGGCAACCCAATTAATGGCGGTAAATATTAGGCTTGCCTAGGTGCTAATTCAATCCACAAAGTTTGTCGAGGCGATAGCGACACACACAGCACTCGCGTGGGTAGGTTGTTTGTGTCTGTTGATGTGTTGTGTGTGTATGTGTGTATAGTCGTCGTCGTCTTTTGTGAGGGAATTCCAATCCTAGTAATTAGGCTGATGAAGCAGGAGATGCCAACTCTTGGAAGAGAACAAAGCGTGTCAGCGTGTGGGCTTAGCTTCTTTTAGCCGCTAGCTCACGAGCTGGATCTTCATCACGCACTGCGCATGCTCCCCAGAATCTAATTAAGCTCATTATCTTCTAAGTCACTTTGTTGGAATGCTTCGCTACTCTTCCTTTTTTGTTTTTTATTACACTTTCTTTATTCATCCACACTTTTTTTTCTCATCTCTTTTTCGTTACCCCTCACCCTCTCTTTTTTTCTTTTTGGTTCTTCACTTTTGAGCGCTTTTTGGACTACCTTGTCTTATAGCTCGTGCGTCTCTTCCAATGCGTCAGCTTAATTGTAAAGAAGCATGAAGGCTGTTAACAAGACCAAAGGGTAAACTTTTATGCGTCATGTTACGTGAACCTTAATGTTTTTTTCTAGTCTTGTTTTATAGAAAGTAGAGTGTTGTGACAGCCATTCTAGATAACAATAACAACGTCGTCGTGTGTTGCAAAAACTTTGTTTTTATACAATATATCTTTTAATTTTCATCGTGTTTATAAATTTCCCCGAGAAAAAAAAACATTACATCCGTTTTTCTTATTAATTTTATCGTCCGTGGGTATCTTTTTAGTAATCACATTTACTAAGCCCCTATCGAGGTGTGGGATCTATTCTGAATCCCCTGTTGAGAAATAAGATAGCTATTGTGTGTCTGTGTGTTTTTTCTTCTCTTTTTTTGTGTGTTTGTAAATGGGTGTTAAATTTGGTTGTAAGAAAATGGAAGCTCTTACACTCGTATGTTTGAGGTTTTGCAGTAGAACAAACATTGAGAAGCTTTCTGCTTCAATCTTCAAAGAAGAAACTCATTAGCGAAGTGGTGGAAATTAGTTAAAAGGAAAGTAGCGTAGAGGAAAGAAAACTTCCTTCGTGCTGGTCTTTTACCCTTTATATATGGAGAAAAAAAAATACACACACACACACTAGCAAAACTCAACTTTTCTTTCATGCTATTTAAACGGCAGGAATTTATTTCCTGCTGCTCACTAAGGATTTAAATACAACAACAGGGGACATGGAATTACCAACTTTTCCATTATCATCTTAGGTCATTAAAATCTGTTCTTGTGGTTTTTCTTTTTCATACAAGATAGTAGACGGTTTGATTAGCTATGTAATTATGAGTTATGCGGTGTAGAAATAATAAGAATTGGAAAACAAGAGCGTATATCTTAATTTATCATGTTAGAAATATTTAAAAAACTTAGAAATGAACCCCGTGATTGGGTATGATAACCACGAGATGTCTAGAAGCAAACCCTTGTGTTACTAGAAATTAACCCCCGTGGTTGGTAGGGTAACCACGGGGTGTCTAGATTTCTTACAGCTTATGTTTATGCAGTTTGTTCATTGTTGTAATTTAAATTTGCCTA
>JAQIWH010002430.1:0-24700 GCA_034695005.1 Cryptops parisi | reverse complement strand
GACCATTTGAAAAGAGTACGTAAAATATTATTGTAAGCAGTGGTGAGTTGTCTTATGCGGAATGATTTTGTTGTGATAAATGGGGTAGGGAGTAAAAGTGGAGTGGTTATTTGTTAATGCACTTTACTACAATTGCGCGAATAAACGAAGTGAAACTTCACATTCTAATTTTTACTTTGAGTTTTTTTTTTTGCGACCCATCAAAAACATGCTCGCGATCCACCAGTGGGTTTTGACCCACACTTTGGAAAACCCTGCCATAGACAAATTATCAGCCGACGTAATAATGAAGTTGTATACCACAGTCCCCCCTCCCCTTCCTTCCTATCCTAACCTCTTTTTGATTAAAGTTTTTTAATGGCAACCATACATTTAAATCATTTAATTTTGCCGCCACTATACTATGACGTCATTGGTGATGTACTGCGCCAATCAATTTCACATGATTATAACTCATCTCCTTCTGGAGTGCGGAAAAGAATGTTATGCATGCGTCTGTTTCGTTATCGTTTTGAACAGAAAATTCTCGCAACTCGCCCCAGCCTAGGATCGAACTGGATCCTATATCGTTATCGTTTGGTAATGAAATCATTGTCGAATATATATTGGTTTTGAAAGAAAACAACAGTACCTCGATTATAGATACTATCCAAGGTATTTCGTGTACAAAGTGTTGTACAATATTTCAATTCACTGTAGGTTTTTCTTTCCTGAAACGCCATGAGCGTTTAATTTATAAATCATAACTGGTGCTATAATGGCTGCTACATGCTTGTTATTCCTAACGTGATTCAGCATGTGTTCAAATAGATCAATTCATTGACTCACATTTGTTGGTCAGAGTCAACCCTTAAACCTAAGTAAAGGAATCGTTTATTTTCCACAAAAGATATAAACCTGTTACAGTTTCATTATACTGTAGTAACTAAATAATTTATAACATGAGGCAATATCTGACACAATTTGCACTGGAATGTTAAGTACAGTCCTTGAAAGATACAACTGTTGAATTGTGACAGTTATATACTTTATAAAGAATGTGATTTTTACATATTTAACTTTACTTTCAGCAGATGAGTTATGGTTACTGCATCATAAGTTCATTCTTGTCAGTCTTGTTAAAAATCATTATTTTTGTAAGTGAAATTAATGCCACTTAATAATACTGAAATTCAAAATTTATTTATTTACAGTATGCTGTAAACAAAATGGACATGAAACCATCAGATGGGAAACAAGAGCCAGAAATTGCGGAAGAGCTGGGTGATCACTTATCAAAATGTACACTGGCGCAAGAACCACCCATTGCTGATCCCCAAGTTGAAAACAACTCGCAGCCTGAATCGGTCGCTCTGAATGATGAGGACAATGATGAATACGAATCTGCACCCGAAGATGATGGTGATTTTGATGAGGATTGTCGACGTGAAGCAGAAGGAAGCATGACAGACGAGGAAAAGCAGGTACGCAGGTCTTTCGTCGGTTGCAGCAACTGTTTACATTTTGTGTTGAGGTAAACTTATGCAAGAACTATACTTTTTTTATGTGATAGAATAAGAAAACGGAAGCGCTTGAACACAAAACCAATGGAAATGATCATTTCAAAGCCACCGATTATTCCAAAGCTTTGAACTGCTATAGTCGAGCACTTCGAATTTGTCCTTTGTGCTTCACAGCTGAAAGGTCTATACTTTATGCTAACAAAGCTGCCTGCTTCCAGCATTTGGTAAGAAACAAATTTGATTCGTTATTCGATTATAACAGCTAGACATATAGTCCTTAATAACTTTAATATCATATTCTTTATAAACTATGTCTACCGCTTAAAGAATAAATAATAAAACAAACAAAAAAAATAATATTAAATAAAGCTTAAAAACTCTATCCTGCCACTTTTGGCCTTTTTACTTGACGTAAATTGGGATTAACAAAGTATGAGCCAATTTTTGGATTGTGGGTCCATGAAAGTCTTGATGTAAATTATATGATTGGTTTATATTTTAAGATACTGTATAATGTTTTCAGGATGAAAATGATAATGGCATTGCTGCTTGCACCAAGGCCTTGGATCTGAATCCAGCTTATGTCAAAGCTCGTTTACGAAGGGCAAACTTATATGAAAAAACGGACAAGTTAGATGAAGCATTAGAAGATTATAAGAAAATTCTCGAGTACGATCCTGCAAACAGAGAAGCATTTTCAGCTGCAAGTGTAAGTTTTAATTTATTACATTCACAAAGAACGAAAATTGCGTATGAAAACCAAGTTCAGAAGTGATTTTATTTTCTCGATCATTTTTATCGATGCAGGAACTTCCACAGCGTATCAATGAACGTAACGAAAAACTCAAGGCTGAAATGATGGGTGAGTAAAGTTTAATTATCATTGCAGCATTTAGAATTATTCTTAATTAATATGCGTAATACATTTTTTTATACTGGTTAATGATATGAAATAGTATTAAATAAAACAAACAAGCTTATTACAACTGTTTATTACAATAACAAGTTTGGAATGTCCAATATGTTGATGTTGATGCAACACTATGTGTTGCATCTTCTAGGGGTTGTGGTTGCAACTAACCACGGGGTCAATGCTTTAGCTGTGTTGCACTTGTATGTTCGTTTAGTTTGTAATTGCATACCGATTTTCTTTTTTTTTAAGTGCTAGCGTTGCCTATGAATGGCACACTTGATTGTGTCAACTAACAACTTTTAAGTGTTGATCTATTTCATTGCTTGCTATGTTTATCTGGATAAAGAATTCCTTAGTTATGCACAGTTTTTGTGGTTTTGGGCATGTATGTAGTAGCTACTGTATATTTGATGTAGGCAATTTATGATACGTACGCTATTTATGATTGGATGTAGGTTATGTATGAAAAATGTTTTGTTCATGCCATGTGATTTACAATATTAGGAACTAGTAGTTCTGAAGCCTTTTGCACCCTTTTTCGTTGCTTGCACTAGTTTGCCGGTTTTGTTTGTTCTGTGGTTCTCTTTATCAAGTAGTCAAACAGTGCAGCAGCTTGGTGGTGATGTTGGTCATGTTGTATTGCTTGTTGGTTGATCATTTACAATTTTTTTTCTGGTTAATAATTTCATAGGGTTTCATGCATTTGCATATTATTTCTGTTTGTAAAACACCACTTAATAATGATACTGTTTATCGGGCACTCTTCTTGGTTTTGGTCTTCTTGGTACTGGTTTCGTATCTTCTTTCATCGGCTGGTACATTGTGTGTTTTGCTGCATTAATTATGTTGTCTGGTGTTTTAATCTTTTTCTCACCCTTACAAGACCTAGGTGCAACCTGTTTATTTGATATATTTTTTTTTTAAGTCTAGTTTTATTTGTAATGTTTTTTAGTCGTGCGCTGCATTTAGAGGAATTTTATTGAATATTAATTCTTGAATGTTAGAGCTAGCAGTTTCTTATCATTAATATATGTGTTTCATATTAGGGAAACTGAAAGACTTGGGCAACATGGTGTTGAGGCCTTTTGGTTTATCCACTGATAACTTTAAACTCCAACAAGATCCAAATACCGGTGGATATTCCGTGAACTTTCAACAAAATGCTCCAAAATAAGAGATGATATGAAAGGGCACACCTGCAAAACTTCAAGTTCAGGTTGGTCGGAGGTGAAATGCTTTGTTTTTTGTGTGTGCTTGCAGAACGGTTGGGTCGTCGCTGGCGTTGATTGATTTTGTTACGAGAAAAATGTAGTTATGGACAATTGCATAATTGTTTCAGGAAGGATTTTGACAGATCTAGCAATCCTATGTCATGTTGTTTTTTGTTTAATGTAAAAAAAATGTCTTTTCTGAACAAATTATACTGATTTAATGTGGAAAATTCTTATGTTGAAATAGATGAATATACAACTAAAAATGTGTTTTGTTTTATTCACATGTAGACTAGTGATGTAGTACAACATCCATGCCTAAGAAAACTGTTCAAATGCTGTTTTCTAGCAAAACTGCTATCAATGCATAACTAGTTTATGCACTACTTTATGCTGTTCAAGAATTTGCCAACGGTACTATTATAGGCTATGTGGTATTTCTGCTTAACTTGGATTTGTTTTGAACCTCATTATTTCATATGGGTTTATTTATTGGAACCTTATGTGGTGAAGAATTGTCCTATTCCATATTTTCTGGATCCTAAGTGTCTATGAGGCTATTGGAGAAATGTGTGCTTACTGTGACAAAAAAATGGCAATATCAATATTATACGTTGAATTAAAGTTGACCATTCAATTTTAAAAAATTTGGTAAATATACTGTGTGTTAATCAAAAGTTGGGGTAAGATGTTAACGTGAATGTCTTTCTCCACCAGGTCGCTACACTTATAGAACTTTTCAATTTATATTCTAGTAAATATAGTTTTGATCTTGTATTTTGCTGATATAGTTTTGTTCATTTTTTATATATAAAATGGAAACCTGGTGTTTAGTGTGGGGACTCGTAGAAAATCAATGCTAACAGATCTCTGCAAAAGCTGGGAACAGATTGGAGATTTCTGTCACATTCAGGTATATGAACTAAATAGTAAGTTGGCTTGTCTGAATGGAGTTCGCCCTCAAAATGTTGCTTCCAACTGACTACAATTTGTTGATGGGTATTTTGATGCTTACATTGGAATTGACAACTAGGCATGGAAGGGAGTGATATACCGTGCTGGTAGCGCTGCCAAAGTGTACGACTAAAGTGGAACTGGGGTCTAACATGGAGAGTGCTGGAAGCCTATAAGCGCTGATTAATAGAGCGAGATATATTGCTAATATTCTGAAAGGGAAAAGCTATCAATATGTTCATGTGTTAGGCTGCAGATCAGATTACTTATCGATGGGTGATAGACTGGCCAGAGTGTGTTCTGTTAGTGTTCATAATCTACAGTATAAGTTATGAATGGATCGTCTAACAACACAGCCCTGAATGACCATTGTAGGAACATGTGTAAGTTACTTGCTGTCTGTTGTGATATTGATTTCCCCTTTCTTCTGTGTGCACTGGAAATATTGGTGGCGGAGTAAGAAAATACATTGATGGAAATCAACATGAACTAAACTGAGTAGGTGGTGATTGCTCTCTAAACCTTGGTGTGTTCTGCAGGTTAGTTGAAGAAACAGATGAGCAATTCAAGTATGTCAAAGTGTTGTTGTTGTAGAGTCATGAGCGTGAAGATTGACGTCGAATCAGTGTAGTCGGGGGGAAGTGATGAATTAGCTGGACCCAAGGGAACATAAAGGTGATGGAACTGAACCGAGAGGCAAAGTGTCTATCTTCTAAGTATCTTATGTATGTTGCCCATTCCACCTGAGGTTCCGATCATTTTGGTAATGACGGAAAGAAAGATTGTGAATTTTAAGTGGCAAAATGCGTTTCTAAAGGAATGGTCCGACTTGATCAAGTTGTTGCTCTTTGATTCGAAAGGTCCTTGGATTTGAGTTGCTACTTCTCAATTTGAGTTGCTACTAGCGTCACTTTTGGTTTGGCACTATTCTTAGGGTGCCTCCCGCAGTTGGGTTGATCTGAACAGTACTTCGTTAACGGAGCTGAACAGCTCACCAAATTGGATCACATCAAATGTTTCCAATGAATAGGACACTAGTTATTTTGTTATGGTGTTCTATGTCATTTGGCCCATTTAATTTGTATTATCATGTATATGAATTTTTGATATTGTAATTTTATTTGAGATTCCACGAACAACTGATAAAAAATCTCATTTTATTTCAAGGAAAATTTAAATTATTATTATTATTATTATTATTATTTCAACAATTTATGGGTATACGTTGAGATCTTAGAATTATGTGAACTGAATTATTTTATCGTCATGCAAAATCATTCCTTCAATTTCAATACCTTAAAGAAACTTGACCTTGATGCAATTGCAGTGATCAGCTTCAAAGATCAGTTGCTTTTTGAATGTAGTTCTACAGTGATTGCTGAAGATTTTGAAATTCTTCCTGGAAAGTTTTTCCATTTCAGAGATTAATATTCAAATTCATAGGCTTTCATTTCAGTTATTAAATAAAAAGGTTTAGAATATTTCCAATTAACATTCGTTTGTGAAAAAGATATTCCGAGTATAGATTTTTGTGTAGAAATAAGACTTTAATGTGTTAATGACTAAAAAATATATACGATGTTGAATCATTTAAAGTGGCCACTTTTTTCTTCCGGTTTTGGGAGATGCGGGTTGTGAACTTTTACTTTAATAAATCATTTTATTTGAACATTTTTGAAATGATATTCACATAACATTTTTTGGCAAAATCGACACTGGTCACATTATATTCATTATTTTATAGTAACTTTTATACTGTTGTATAATTTAAAAACTGGAGACAAAATAAGGAAGCCACTACTTGGATCATGTTTTAGGGACTGTCTTCCCACAATCAGAGATGAACATATGTATACAGGGTGTTCCGGAAGGTCTAGTTTTAACCACATGTTATGCATCAAAACAAAGCAAACAACCCATGCCAGAAAATGCTTCCTTTCTGAGATAGCACAGGGTGAAATTATGTAAATGCATAGGCCTATGGTCTCACCACTGTTAGGTGTGCAAATATTTTTTCAGACCCATGTTTATATGGACTTGATGCTTTGTTTTGATGAGCAGCATTTCCAGTTAAAAGTTGACGACTTTAAGGAACACCCTGTATATACAGGATGGAACAAAAATCTCCACAGTAAATATATTAGTTTAACTTGATACATACGGACTCACATTGAACTTTTTGTGAAGGGGAAGGCACATAATTGAAGGGCCTGGTGAAAGGGTGTTAACATCTTCCTCAAAATTGTCCTATAAGCATTTTCAAATGTGCAATTCTACCTTCCTAATGCATAATTTCAAGCAAAACGACAATATGTGCAAAAATATTAGTGCAAGGAGTGTGAAAGTAGCTCATAAACAGCAATGAAAGTTCTGATCTTTAAACGTGATTTCCTCGAAATGTAAAAATGTTACTCAACACCAGCCCGTTCAATTCTAGCCCTGTGTACAGTGCTATGTGGATATTGTATTTCATATAAAGGTACTGGACCTCTTATCCGGCTTCCAGAATACTGTCTGGTTTTGACAAGGGTTCCAGTTTTGGCCCTGTGCAATATACTCTACCTTGTATTGAATAAATAGACCTTGTTTTACTATTTTATTTTCTCTACGTTTGTGCGTTTGTCATCCTACATACATTATAAAGGATTTTAGGTGGGTTAATAAATATCAAACTGACCCTGCTTTAGAAGTGTATTACTTTTTTCATTGTTAATTTTATATTTTGAGTACAGTACAGTACTATATAGTATTGCAGTAAATATATTAGGCTGTCTCCGGAAAATCCAGAACTCCCAGTGCCAAGCTTGCGCGATATTTGGTCTGGTCCCCGTATTCCAAATACCTTATTGTAAATATTTTTAATTCTTACCATACCTTTAAAAAGATTTAGATGCTATAATCTTGATATTTTTCAATTTTTCATTCCTTTTTTTAATGACTTCAAACAATGGTCACGTGTCACACCATATTTAGATAGCATGTCATTAAGACTATTACCTTGATTTTATTACTAAACATTGAATTATATAAACTAGTTATTAGTTGCTATCTCTTTGATGGCATAATGTTTGACCTTTTTAAACAATGAGTACTCAATTGCTAATTTTATTGCCTTCAATTTTAAGTTTCAGCTTTTGTCAAGCATGAATCACTCAAAATATTTAGATATGACTTGTGAGAATGTGCAGCGTAGAATGGGACTTTACAGTGGGCTATCAAGATTGCCATTTTTTCTCGCCCTATATCTTGGAAAAGAACACTTTATCTTCTACATTAAAGAAAATTAAAATGTAGAATTTGGTTTGTTTCTCCCCCTAACTCACCACCCATGCTAGAAATTTGAAAATAGACAATTTTAAGTTTTGCTTTTATCCTCCAAGAGGGTTTTGAGTAACAGTGGAACTTAATCAAGGCAATATGTAGTAGAAACTTTCAAACTGCCTCTGCAATTAATTAATTGTTGATGTTTAAATGGTTCAGAGTAAACTGAGCACAATCCAAAGATCTAACCCAGTATGTACCATACTTACTATTGATAATATGACAAAATTATTATTTATTAATATAGGGATAACAAAAATTGAAGAAAATGAAAGGCTGTAAACTTTTGTTGTTGTTCCATATGAACTAAGAAGATACATAACTTAGTTGATGAAAAGTCAAATTTTTCATTTCTCAAGAGAAATTTCAGCTCGACAGGTAGCACAGTGTTCTTAAAACGTCTGGCCAAATTTTATTAACAACAGATGCTATACATCAAAACAAAGCAGGTCCATATAAACATGGGTCCAGAAAAGTCCCTCCTCTTTGGACATCCAAACGTATTGGAGAAAAAACGTGACCACCCTGTGTTATCTCTGAAAGGAACCATTTCAGTACCCATTGGTTATGTTTATATGGCGTTTTTGCCTTGTTTGGATGTGTAGCATGTGGTTGAAATTTGGTTAGACCTTTTAGGAACAACCTGTATACAGTACAAAACAGTGTATGGAGGCTAATAAGGTGTGCAGGATTATTTTGAAGGTAGTAGAGAAATGCCTGTCACATTTCAGAGGCAATTTTTTGATACTTGTGGTATAATCTACTACGAGTTAAAGAAACTTTTCTTTTCGTGTATGGAAGGCTCATTTATTTATTGCGGAGTGTTTTTTTGGGCTCATTTTTTTGCAAGATACAGGAAGTTCGGCATTTTTTCACGCTAAGCGTTACATTACTTGGACTATTACTCAAGTAGATAACCTGTTTTGTCTGTTTTTCTTTGAATTTCCGTGTCTTTGATATGCTAAAGGAGTAGTTTAACTTGTAATGTGATGCAACTTCACTATCAGTGAAAATATGAAAATTAACTTTTTGCATGCACAGACTACTCATGTTACTTTTGTAAACTGCATTACCATAAATCAATATGGGCAAGATTTAAATAGGTGGCTGAAGTGTCTGCTTTCAACTTCTCTAATACGTAGAGTTCTCATATTTGCTTACATGTCAAGAAATATTAACAAAGTCAGGTTTAGGCTAAGCAGTAATTGGACTGTCAACTTGAATTACTGCAACTGTTTCTAATAAACGGATACATGGTGTTATTCGATAATTTTCCCTCTTTATCATCTTCGAAATTAGTATACTGTACTCAAAACAGAGGGGAATTATCCAACAACCCTTTATATGCCGTTAAAAAAATAGCTGTATAATATAATGTTATTATGAACTTTAAATTTTTTTTTAAAAAAATGATTGGGTAATCCCATTCAAATGTTTTGCTCTTCTCCTAAGGGCTTCATCAAAAAATTGTAGACATTAAATTTATATAGATGCGACAAACAGTTTTTACAGTGTTCCTACGGCAAGTGAAACGACATATTGACTTACTATGCAGTCAGTACTAAGTTTTTAAGTAGGACTTAATATTGTATGTAGCAGAGTTTAATTTTAGATAATTTATATTATGATTTAGCATTTAAATTCAATAGTTCATCGATTAGCCGGCAATCAATCATCCAAAGTTCTAGATAATCGGCTTATCTGAACCTTCCCTGCTAGACAGATCAATATTCCGTCAATGGTGGAAAAAAAACCGAATCTATCAGCAATTATGAGATAGGGGTGGTAGGTAGCAAAAATTACTACAGGCAGCAGCGACGTTATGTTGCCTACTAACTCTACTAGCTTATGAGCAGCCATGTTTTGCATGATTTGTTTGTCAGCAATAGACTGCCAGGAGCACCGTTTTGCCATATGGAGATTATTCACTGACCACTCCTTTAAATGAAGAATCATCTACTGTGGAAATCGGTGTGTGTCACTACGAAATTGATATCAGTAATGTGTTTTCCCTTGTGATATGATAACTCACTGCTGTTGAGTGTAGAATCGCATCCATGAATTGAGGAGTTGAGTGGAATAACGGTGTGACTCGAACAAATGTAGTTTTCAGAAAAAGGGCAAAAACGCACCTTCAAAATTTAAGATTAAAAATTAAGGAAAAAGAACAGGTTTTGCAAAAAATGTGTTAACTTTAGTTGACAGGTCTTAAAATTGCAGGCTAATTTAAAAAATGCAAGACGTCGTTATTCCAAATATTTATAAATGCATTTACACTGTTTTTCCAAAGATCAGTATCTTTTCCATTGTTTTGGAAGTGAAACACACAGGAAGTGAAGCGACAAAAAGAAAGAAATCTCAAATAATTTCAGATTTACAATATCCATTATCTTGCTCCAAAAAGTCAGAAATTGCAAGTTATAAAGACCCAATGTCTTTATAGGCTATAGACTGGTCTAAAACGATTCAACGTCTGCATTTTAAGGAATAACGACGTAAGTGGATTTACACGGTTTTTCCACCCAACTCTTCAATTGCAAAAAATTTACTGTCGATTTTGCGAATGAAGATTCAACCAGTGGTGTGCAGGGTTTGGGTTCTGTTCTGCATACTGTATGGCTGATTTTTGGATCTACCCCTCCTTCATTGTTACATTTGCCCTCCCCCATACTGGCTAATGTTCTTGCTTGAGCCTGGTACTGCAAATTCGGCAAGCTTGCAGCACAAAGAAATTGAGTTGGAATTCACCATTGATTCTCTGTGTTCCGAATGAGGTGTGTTCTCATACCTGTCCGTTTCCCCTACCAATAACGAAAAAAAATAATCTAATAAAAATGTTCTGCTCCATTCAGGCCTGTCTACATAATGATAGCTATAATAAGTGCAGTGCAACATAACGGTTCTGCAGGTTTCAGATAGTAATTACCAGTTTCTAAAAATTGAAGGTTAACTTGTACATGTTACAAGAATGGCTCCCAATGTCGACAATCGTACACATTTGGCAAATGTGGTACAATAGTAGCCAGGTCAAGATCCTGTTATTACCCTGCTTAGTGGCTTTTCACACATCGGTTGCGTTCAACAATAACTTTTCGTGTTGAATAATATGGAGTCCTACTCCTCTTTAACTGCATACTTTTAACCAGTGATAGTTTACTACAGTAAGGTGACCCAAAAAAAAAATAACTATAGTTTGTAACTAGTTGTTCTAGCAATCATGCCAAATCAACAAGTATTTTTAGTGGTGACACATAACAAGACTTTCTTTTTATCTCTTAATTGCTAATCATGACCTTGACTCGTTCAGATGTACTGTATTTTGGCTTGATATACAGACCTAGTTTTTACGTCTCTCTTGCAGTCGAACGTTTGCTATTCATCTTGTATACCAAAACAGATCTACATTCTGTAGACTAAATATTAACCAGTTGATTCATTAACCTCCTTGAATTGGTTAAATGAAATAAAAGCTGACAACATTTTCCTATGGTAGAAATTTTATTGAAGATGATCTAGTTGAACTATTGTTGATACTCGAGTATTTCTTTGCATTGATCTCTTGTTATAGTTGGTTAATGAGTATGGAACAATTGAAAGGAAATTGTGCCACTCAGTTTCAAACAAATTTTTTTTTTTTAAAAAAAAGGATAAAGTACATCTCTTTTTTTTTTGTTTTGACAACACAAACATTCAGATCAACTAAAAGTTAATAAAACTTTGAAAAGATCTTTGGTAAATGATATGGAATGATACTCTCAATGACTTATTAATTTTTTTTCAGGAGATGAACAGGATTAGCTATAAATTGACCAAAATTACTTTTTTTTTTAAAATTCATTACCGTTTTGTTTATTCTTTACTGTCATCACAGATTTCAGCTGTTTAAGCAAACAGAACAAGATGTTCTATTCAAGCGCAATATTTGTATAAAAGTCATAGACACGCTGGAACAGAACTGAAATGTATAAGTGTTATGTACAGTTGTTTTCCCAGAGTTTTATAAACGTCCACAAATAGGGTTTTCACAGTCACACGTATACATTCGCAGCAGCAGCTCATTTCAGAAAAATTCTAACAGTTAACATAGTTCCATTGCAGTGATAAATTGGCACCATCCATTTAGCACTGGTCACAAATTTCACAAACAGAAATAAAAAATAAATTTTAAATTTAACACTGTTCCATCAAAGTTGCAAAAATCAGGATGAAGTTGAAATAATTATTATTGATTAGAAATTAATAAAAAAATTAATTATGTTAATAGGAAACTGTTCAAAATCAATCAAGTTTACAAAAATATAAAACATATCGATTTTGATTAACAATGCATTCAATTCAAAACTATAAATTCAACTATAAATTCATATAAGAGTCCTTGAACAGGCAAATTTTGGATGTCTTTGGGCCTGAGCAGGTACATACGTCTTGATGACAAAGCATCAGAACTGAAATCTAGATTTTTCTTGTTTTTTAAAATTAAATTGGAAAATTCGAATGCTACAACATCGCAAACTCCACGTCAAGCCAATAACACCTTGGCACTAAAAAAAATAACAATTTTGAATAGAAAGCAGGGATAAAAACAAAATCCTCACCCCAGCCTGGGATCGAACCAGGGACCTCTCGCTTACACCCAGATCTGAGCTACTGAGTATGCAGCAAGGATTTTGCTTTCTATTCAAAATAATTAATTTCCTAGCGCCAAGATGTTACCAACTTGGGGTGGAATGCGCAATGTTGTAGTATTCGAATTTTCTAATTTAATTCAAAAAAGTAATCTATCTAAATTGGAGGGTGATGGAGGTTTCATGCTGGATCTATCTCCCATCACCCAATGTGAGCTCTGATACAAAGTTCGCAAGTGGTGTTATTTGGGCACCCTCTTTGTCAGCCTCAGTAGCTCAGATGGTTAGAGCGTTTCGGCGCAAATGAGAGGTCCCTGGTTCGATCCCAGGCTGAGGCGAGGATTTTTAATCCTCACTTTCTATTCTAGATTATCTTTGTTGCTCGTCTTGTGTATCAGTTCTAACATTTGACACTAGGCTTCTATGTTTAAGTTAGGTCGTTGTATCAACCTAAATACAGAAGGCCATAAATTTGGCTTAGAGCAGGGTGATTCGACCAGGGAGAATCGACCAATCTCCATGGTGCCTAAAAAACTGTAGGCATGAATAGTTATTTTGACAACAAACAAAAAATTGGCTGCAAACTTTAGGCTGACAAAATGTTTGTCGAGCCGCAAAAAATAAAAAATATATTTCCGTAAACTAGATGACATTAACTTAAATGTGTGCTACATGAAAACATGCTGCAAAAAAAAAAAATAAAACCAGTAAAGGCTAAATTGCTGAGCCCTGCACAAAAAAACATAAAACTTGAAATTTTTTTGTTGTCTTTTTTTGTTTTAACAGTCAAGAACATCACAGTGAAGGGCATCAAAATTACACATTTAAACTCCTGCTAAAATCAGCAAGTTTAGTTTCTCAGGTACTGCTAAATTCTGTAAATGCTCTCTTTTATCATAGCTTTGAATTTAGTAAAAGCAAAAGCCAGTGGAAATTCTGATCAAAATTGAAGCAGAAACAAAAACTGGCAAGAAACGAAGCAGTCCTGATAGTGAATTCGCGCAAATCACTCACAATTCTACATCCACAGTTTTCATATTGTGGAGGACTTGCTGTGCTGCCAAAGTTGCCTGCTTGATGGCCTCCTTGTAGGGTCCTCTCTTCTTCTTGTTATACCTAGATTTAAAGAATTCCAAAAATGGAGCCAGCTGACTGCAAGGCATGTACGATGATGTGGAAGATCCAAACCACGCAACATGAGCTTGCTGTGTGATGAGCACACCATTGTCTCGTTTCGATACCATTATAGAAAGCACCTTCCCGGGCCACCAAGGAAATCCATGAATTTTCCCCCACACGATATCACCCACGGTCATGGAACGTCCATTGGCAATTGTGCAGGATAGAACGTTGTGAGAGCTTATCCTCATCATAAGTGGCTTCACTTTCTCCACCTTATGAAGCGAGAGATCAGTCTCTGGAAACTGCGGCACCTCACCATGGTCACTGTTAGAATTAGTGTCGGAGTTTGTGAGCGTGCTAGTGCCACTACTATTGCTGTCCTCGTTGTAAGAGGGAGTGCAACGCATGTATGCTTTGGCATTAAGTCGTTTAAGACTGATAGATAGTTTCTGACGTAGACATTCTTTTTTGATTTCACTGTATGTGTCTGACCTGTTGGAGTCCTCCGAAGCACTGGAATTCCAAGTGTCTAAGAGACCTTCATCATGATCTGGTGGATCGTGCGAGTGATCAGACACATCCATTGGAAGCCCCAGATTGGCAAATGCATCTTCTTCAAGTTTCTCATCAGCCTTGTTTTCGTCAAGCAGATCATTGTCTTCATCATCGTCATCTCGATGCTTTCTTTTATGCTTGAATTTATGCTTATGGTGGCGACTTTTGTGATGGTGAAGACCAATTGCAGTAGGTGACGATGCTATGGAAGCTTTACGATGAGCTTCTTTTTTGGCTTTCTTTAGTGCTTTCTTGGCAGCTTTGGCACTGCAGCTGCGGGTCATCTGTAGTGTGGTCTCATTGGGAGGCCCTTCTTCGATTGGGGGTGCTTCCTTTTTCTCTTCATCATCCTTGTAGGTATGGGTTCGAGGAGGTATTTTCAGCACTGTCCCTTGACCTTGTGGTCCAAAGGAAATTTTAATAACAGGACTTGTCTTGGTGATTAGCATTGTAGATTCCTGAGTTGGTTCCGCCTCCAGCTTGGCTTTCTTCTCCATTTCATCCTCTGAGGAGAGTGCAGCATCCACAGAACGACGCTTTCGTAGTAGCATCTTTGGTGGTGCTGAGGCTTCGGACAGTGGCCTTGGTCCACAGACTGTGTTGTTTCCTACAGATTGCTGCACACTCAGAGCCTCAGAACATGGCTTGAGTCTAACAGGCTCGTTTTTGTCTATCCTCAGCAAGGAATTGGTTGAATCTTTGATTGTGTTTTGCATTTCCACGTTCTCTGAATTTTCATTGCAAATACTGCGGCATTTGGAACAAAGCACTTGCCGTGGTCGTAGCCTCATAGTCCTTACATTTCGATCCTTGAAACTTTTAAATGGTCTACGTGGTGGGGCTTGTTGTCCATTAGGAGACTCGTTTTCAGTTCCGGTACCTTGTGCGTATGTGTGCCGTTGACTGACTGAATACAGTCGGTCAGGTTCATTCTCACTACCTTTTTTCTCGCCTCCAAGAAGCAGATTTGGGCTCAGTCCTAATGGAAGATTTCTGAAAGAGAGAGATTAAAATTAATATTGAAACCTGGATAAACTTTGAAACTTCAAACAGTCATAACTGTAGCGGATATACAAGGCTTATTAATAAAACATTTCAGGAACTCATTACATGAAACTTTTGTTCAATGGTGAGCTGTAACTCGTTAAATGTTCCATTACCATCTACTTACTGTAGACATAGTAACTGGAACCACCAGTTTATCTGCAGTCATTCTTAATTAGCATGTGCCTTGTATAGAACACATTTTTTTCATTCTTATGGAATATTTTAAAATGAGTGCTTTCCGCCACCACAGGAACTCGGTTAGTTTCGATTTACGCTTATGTTCATGCAAAAAGAGTTCTACTGCATACGCTGAACCTCAGAAAGCGCTTTCTTTCATTTTCTTGGCTATTGATTTAATCACGTTGAAGTTTCTTAATTAAAATCATTTGCTCTTTTACATAAACATTTCGCATAAGAGGCTTTGTAAAGGTTCCTCGTTGCTCATCAGTGCTATTCTTTTATAGAATACACATGCTATAGGGTAGCTTAAACTCGTTTCGTCATCCAATTATAATATTATACAATTGTATCCATTTCAGATGGAAACCCTTTCTGCTTTTTATAAGGAGTTTTCCAATAAAATGAAATTTCGATAATGAACGAATATAAGCTAAGCATTGTGTCCTTTGGCATGTCGTAAGGGTGAACTTTGTTATCCGGGAACTCCACAGTGAAGCCAACATTTGAAACTGCTGTCTCTAATGAACTCACTTTGTATTGTTGTCTTTGCTCCGAAACCTAAATATTGTTTCACTAAAAATGAACAGCAAATAACAATGCTGACGAGCATACCCAACCTTTCTGTTCTCTACCCGTTTCAGTGAGTTACCGATTGGTGCAAGTTCTGCATAAATATGCGGTTTCGTTCTTGTGCGGCGATAGAAATCATCCCACTTGTTCGTTACATACGGAGAGATTTTGCTAGTATGTGATTCCCTGTGGTAGTGCACAAGTGAATGGACTGCTGCTTTACTAATTACATTGTGTAGTCCTTGTGTGGTGCAAATGCTGGGCCTCACGCTGGTATTTTCCACCATTTTTCCATACATGTACTATGGGATGTTTTATATTCCCGATTTTTTATTTATGCTACGTTACCGCAAAACACGACTCTCGCAACATCGAGGTTTACAGACTAACTGTATTTTCTAGTATACGTACACCAAACTAGTGGGTTTTTCAGCACGTTGTGCAACTAGCTAAGCTCAGTATTTCCGCGACAAATCATTAAGTTGTGTATTCAGTATGCATAGTGGTGACTAACGTCTCTGTAAAAGCCAGTACATGTAATGATAAATTTTTCGTTTATTGGAATATACTGTACTAGATAAGAAGTAACTGTTTATATTTCCTTGTACATATCAAAAAACATTTTTTAAAAATGTATGTTGTATCACTTAATCAAGAATGTGATACGTCACTGGCAGGCAACAACACCCACAGACATTCTTTCAAGGGAATAAAATCATTACTTTTTATACTATGTTTGAGTTACAACATAGCCTTCACTTCAGAATGTTAGAGACAGTGAAGGCAAAAGTATATTTGAAAGACGAACAGAATATAAATTATGCAAGTTTTACTGCAATAATCCTTCTTTTTTTTTTAATCATCGTTTAGTCCATCAAACGTTTAACAAATGTCAATGATTACATTCGCTAACATCTTAACGCAACACCTCTTAACGTGTTTTAAAGTTTACTGTTCAATCAGATTACTGAATGGTGAAACAGATAACGTTTGTTAAGAGGATTTTGAGATTTCATGAATACATGATACCAAAGATTTAGTGCTATGCAACAGTACATCCACTCCTTACAACATTTGTTTAATGCTAGTGTATATTTGAGAACAATCAATAACATTCCACTTTCAATTCATTTGACCTTACATCTTCAGAAGTGGGAATTCATGGTTAAAGACATTGACAGGAAAGCAGCCTAATTGTCAAAAATTAGCAACATTGATAAACAACATTAAGTTTATATGTTGAAATAATTTCAACGTATTCAATTGGTTTATTCAAAAGTAAAAAAAAAATATATGTACGTATATGAAAGTATGTGCATGAGCTGCTGTACTATAAATGAAGCATTGTAATATACAGCAATCCTAATGATACAGTAATTAATATTACATGCGGCCATAATTTTAATAAACTTAAAATACAGTGGTTCTCGTGTGAGCTATGTAATGAAACACTACAAAATGCTTTTTAATCAGTTTTTATCTGTCATATACAAATATACTGTATGTAAACACAATGCAAAGAATCCATTTGTTATTTCTGCATGTTTCGATTTAAGCGAATTTATATTTATGCGATTGTTGAGTAATTCGATATTCAGTTTATGCGTGTTTTGAGTGATTCTATTTTTGATTTCTGCAATTTTCGATTTACATATATATGCGATTTTTTTTTTTTACATTAGACTTACGTTTTTATGCGGCTTTTATTTATGCAAAGAAATTATGCGGTTCTTGTTTTATGCGTTTTTTTTTTACTATACAGTATATTCACATAAACCGCTGTGGATGGCAGTACGTTCAATCCCCAGCTCGCTCACAAACTCACTCACTCACAGTAGTCACAAGTGAAGCTAATATAACGAGTATAAAAAACTGCTGCGATGTATGAAATTTTGCAATACAGGAAGTGCTCGATTTATGCTGAGTTCTTTATATCTAATTTCGCTAATATGCGATGAGAAAATTCCACTATTATGAGAATATGTACTGTGGTGCACAAGTATCTGAATGCACCTGTCCACACGTGATTTTCGATTTATGCGAGGCTTTCACAAACGTAAACCTTGTATAAATCACAGATCACCAGTTGTTATTTAGAAAGAGAGCGATTTCAGAAAAACCTTTAAAAAAATGTGTCTGATAATCAGGTCTTCTTTATACGGTAGTAAGCTACGCTGTAGTGATGCTGTTAGTATAGGGTTATATTGTGGACTAAAGTGTGCAAATGTAACAATGTATCTGAAATGGAGTTACATTTAATCTAGCTAGCGATCATGTGAAGATGGAAGTTTAGAATTCCAATTCACGTAAACTAAATGTAGATAATTGGACAGGCAACGTGTGTGTATACACTTTGCTACAGCCTAGTGCAGGATCACATTCCATCATTCCAATTTCTGTAGGCTTACGTTTCTCGTTACGCTGGCTTGGCCAAACTTCCATAAATAACCTTAAAATCCAATGCTAAGAAGATCATTGAACAAATAAACAGGCTAATGCAGGTGGTTAAGCTCTTAATTTTTATGACAATACCAACGTGAAAGTGTTGTCAGTGACGAAAGATTGAAATTCGCTTTGCAGCTCCACAAAGTTAAAAAAATAATGTATTGTGCGGGTAGGCTTACATTGGGTCAATTTATTGCATTGTATTTAAAAAATATTTAGAATCTTTGCTTTCTTAAAGGTATAAACCAGCTGCGAATAAAAGTACGAAATAAATTAGCATTAGGCAGCCCAGTTGTAGGTAACCGGGTACCACGATTCAATTATGTACGTTTAGATTCTACTTCAATTACATTAGATACTGTACCAGTAAAATGTAAATCTTAAATATTTAATTTGATGTTGGTGATCAATAAAAGTATGGAACTCGAAAAAGACAATATTAACAAGGGGTAGTAATCTTCAAGAGAAAAGTACAAAGTCGGATTTTGTGAATGTTTGCTAACGTTAAACTTAATTATGTATCGTTACAGCTTAGTTTTAGACAATTGGAAATAACCTGTGGTTTTGTAACCTCTTTTATTCATCATTTCCTCATCATTTATTTATTTTTAACCTTTCAACCTTTGAAATTTTAAAAATTTATGAATCTTATACAGAAGATCATTGGAACAAAATACATAAAAGCAGTGTATCCTTAGTGTTTGGCCAAACACTAAGGATTGTTTCAACAATCATTAAATGAACAATATTAAAAAACTGGAAATAAGCCCCTGTGGTTGGTATGGTAACCTCGGGTGTCTAGAGGTTGAAAGGTTACAGTGGTCTACACTGTAACACTGTAGACCAAATATGTATTTGGCTGAAATATGTTGTGTGTTTATTTGGATGGATCGGTTTTATACTCTCAACAATGAATGGCTGCTCACATAATGAGGAAGTACAGTATAAGTAATCTACAGTATATACAGTATATAAAAAACATTTATCTTGTATGCTAAAAAATGTAGCTATATCGTCAGCAAACGCTTTTTTTAGGAAAAACGGAGACTAAACATCGATTCGTCTAAATTTGACACAACGAAATGTCCGACGACCCCAACCTATGTTCAAATTTTAGCTCTGTAGGTCATCGGAAACCTATCAAAAAAAAGAGGAAAAAATAGATCAAAGAGGTTCAACCACTTCAAGCTCATAGTCAGTTAAATAAAAAAGGCTAAAAATTGTTTAAAATGTCGGTAGTTTTAACAAAGTTACAACTAATGCAATATTCTGTAGACCAACCAAGTACAAGTAACTGTAGAAATGATGCATAATACGAATACTTATTGTTACCGAAAAGATATTTTTTTTTTGTGTTTATCCATTTTCACTTTATTACGTTATGTAACATACCACTATCGCGCTAAATGTGAATGATCATCTTAAAAATTTTTTAAAAATTTATCACCAATCTCGAATAAATATGGCCAGTACACACTCAGGTGTGCTTCTTCGTATAATTCTAGCATGTGCTAAGTTTTTTTATGTTTAAATAGCAGCTGAAAAGTCCGACCATATGACAAATTTGTGCAATACCATGTGGAAGTAACGTAACACTGTTCACATTTTTGTACCATAAAAAAACTACACCATGTCATCATTGTGTTTCGTCATCGAATTTATAATCTCACGGGTTACAATGTACACTGGTTCTTTCGAGCCTTGCCTAATAGGTACCAACAACAGGACACTATAAAGAGATTCTGTAACATTTCAGGATACGTTTCTTTTTCATTTATAACTCAACTCGCCAATGGAATTCAAATCCTACTGAAATAAATCAGAATAGTGCAGAAGTTACACATTATCGTCAACTAACTCATGTGATGTTTCACTATCATGAATGAGTGTTTTTTTACTGAATTCTTCGCGAAATTTAATGTACTGTACTATTTTTTGTAGTCAATAGGATGTACTTTAGAATTATGTATATACTGAACTGTATCAAAATCAAATTTTTATCCAAATTAACAAAGCAAACATAGTGCATGTAAGGTATCGTAACGTATTTACGTGAAAATAAGAGTTTAATGTGAAAATTTTACTCAGGATATGTCATTGAAAACTTTTAAAAAAATACATCCCAAAAATTACATTTACAAAGTTACAAAATTTAGTGGAATTTAGCTGTACAGTCAACCCTCGTTAAACCGCCCCACTATAGTCCGTCACCCCCTCTTTTCGCCACTAAAGAACACAGAACCAACGTATCTTTCCACACTTGTTCCGCCATCTTTAAACCGCCAAACCTTTATCGCGTACCCAGCGTGGCGGTTTAAAGAGGTTCGACTGTATATAAGAATACAATTCAAAACGACAACAAAAGAGCTGCGCAGAAGGTTTACCATGTCAAACGTCACCCAAAATTCAAAGCAAATGTTATTGTGGCATAAGCTGCCTTAAATGCATATAAAAAGAGCTAGTTTGCTGTTTCAAAACATTGTTAAAGAAAACCAATTTTAAAATTTGAGCACTTTGAATCAAAATGAGTTACCGTAGTTAATAACCTGGACCACCTAGGGGCTAATTGGTTTTCATTCTATGAAAATTGTCCGAAGAGGCCTGCTAAATTTAGATTTCGTTAGCTAGAATATTACTATAGATTAACGTTTATTTAATAACAGAGGTTGAAGTTATTTTTATACAGTGTTCTTGAAAGGTTTAGTAAAATTTTACCCACGGATGCTACACATCAAAACGAAGCAAAAAGTTCATATAAACATGGGTCCAGAAATGCATACTCATGTGCATATCTACAGCGCTTATGAGACCATAGGCCTATGCATTTACGTGACCTCACCCTGTTATGTCGGATGAGAAACATTTCCGGACCCATGTTTATATGGTTTTTTGCATTGTTTTGATGCGTTGCATCTGTGGTTAAAATTTTGACTAGCCCTTTTAGAAACACCCTGTATCTGTATACGTAGTGTATATGTACCGGTATATGTTGCAGTAAATACCCCGAAATCGGTTAAAACCCAGTGTTCCTAGTCCAAACTTGGTTAAGCAAAGAGCTTTTGTCAATTCTGCTTTTACCTAGTCAAAACTAGAATTCACAAGACATTTTATTAAACAAAAATCTTTCAGTTAATACTCGTTCTCATTAAATTAATGTAAGTTGACCTAACCAAAATAACCTAAACTACCCTATCTAATCTAACCAAACTAATCTAACCTCAGCTAGTTATGATTAACCTCTGCTAGTTATGATTAGATTAGGTTAGTCATAACTTAGTTGAGGTTAGTTTAGGTTAGATTCGTTTAATAAGAACGAGTTTCAACTGAAAGATTATTTAGTTAATACTAGTCGTAATACAAGTTCTAGTTTTGACTATAGGTCAAAACGGTTTTATCCGATTTCGGGTATTTATTGTAACATTTATTGTAACATGTACAACTTGGATAGTAGATATAAATTTATATCGGTGAAATTAATGCCCCCATGTACGACATTCATTATAATATAATTTTTATTTATTATAATATAATAAATAAAACACCGAATTAAGTTACTAATGACCCAAACTATCCATAATTCAGTGGAATCCGGTTTTAATAATCACGGATAATGTTATCAATCGGCTATTGTTATCATTTTCAGTCAGTCCTAAAATGCTGTTTAATGTTTTATTGCCATTGTTTAATGTTGTCAGCCGGTTGTTGTTATCAAAAGGCACTAGTCCCAAAGTGATCACAATAACCGGATTCCACTGTAACTGGTAACCCATAGTACACAAAACACTTAAAAGATACACTTTGCAAGTGTGTATTTTCACATGCAAAATACGAATTCAGTATTTATAAATATATGTATTTTTGTAATAAACTATAGAAAATGTGGTAAATCAAAATGTACCACTTATAACTAAAATCCATTTAGTGCAAAAATCTATTTCATAATCACAACTGCATTAAATTATGCGTAACAAATTACTTATCATTAAAGTTATGCAAATTTAGTGAAACTTAATTTTGTATTACAAGTTACACCCTACACTACTAACAAGACCTGAAAGAACAAGGCACAGTAACGCATCAATGTTCCAAACAAAACTTATTTCGGTCTAATCAGTGAAATTAATGTTGAATCATATGTATAATTTATGATTAACTCTAGATAATTAGCTAAACAGAATGTCAACTTGTATTTAATAACGATGACTGCAGACAGATAGGCATATACTGGGTACCGTACATTATAATGTAATACCCATATAGCAATGAAAAACCAGTGGTAAATAAAAATCAATTCGATCCCACTACCCATAAAGGTTATGTGTATTTTTGCAGAATTAAGGTCTTGCATTACAATTGTAATACACCGAAATGATACAGAAAAATTCAACGTTAAACAGTTGTACAGTACATCGTAAACCTTATGTGAACGAGTTTATTTTACAAACTTGTCACATATAAAAGCGCGAATTTATTTTATAATGAAATTTAGAATACATAAAATTAAGTATGATAGATTAAAGTAACCCTTAGTAAACAATGCAACAGCTACCCAAATTGGGTAGCTACAGGAGTAGTTTTGTTGTAGAACCTTCACAAAGAAAATTGTGTTATAATGCAAAATTCATTCAATAATCATATTAGATCATTCCAGGATTAGTTTAGTAATCAATAATAAATGTTGCATCATTGTTCGTGAAATTTAATTTATTTCTAACAAAGACAACTTTAATTAAACCTACACATAAAAGGCGTAAGAAACTCAGTGCTGAACCCACCATCATTACAAACCTATCCAAACTAGTTTAGTTAATGAAATCGACATTTATCAAAGTGCTAACATATGTGTCGTTTATAATGAACTCTAAAAAATATGGAATCAAATATCGTAAATTAAGAAAACCCGTAGTAATCAATGACAACAGCTTCACCAAAATAAACAAACAGAAGTTACAAACAAGTAGTTTCTTCACAAAGAAACTCATGATTTAATGCTAACAAATTTATTAATCATGTCATTCCAAAATTAGTTAAGTAATCAACGTTATATTTCATATGTGATTATTAGTAAAAAATTAGTTGACTTCAACACAGACAGTTGTAATGAATACCACACCTAAAACTAGTAACGAATTCAGTGCTGAACCCAGTTGCACATTATCATTGTAAATCCTATGTAAACCAACTCAATTTAATGAAATCGACATCTATCAAAGTGCGAACGTATATATCATTTATATTAAATTTTAGAAAATGTAGAATCAAATGCCATAGATTAAAATTACTCTTAGTAAACAATGACAACAGCTATCCTAGTTGGGTAGCTAGGAGTTTTGTTTTTGCAAGTTCTAGAACCTTCACGAACTGTACTATAATGCGAAATTCATTCCACAATTAATAGTATATCTTTGAAAAGTTACTTAATCATAAATGTTATATTATTCTTAGTAAAATTTAATTTACTTAGACAATTGTTACATACACCTAAAACGAGTAAGAAATTCAGTGCCGAGACACAAGATACACGTCATCATTACAAACACACAAACCAGTTTATTTAATGAAATTAATGTCTATATCAAAGTTTGATCTTGTGTATAGTTTATATTCAAATTTAGAAAATATAAAATCAAGTACCATAGAATAAAATTACCCTTAGTAATCAATGACAACAGCCACCCAAAAGTTGGCAGTTTACTTTTGTAAGTGTAGCTACCTTCACAAAAAAAAAGTGTCTTTATCATTATTTCGTCTAATGATCGTATTATATCATTACAAAACTGCTGTAGTAAATCGATCATAATGTTACTTTATTTGATTAGTAAAATGTAGTTAAAAGACAAGTGTAATGAAACCCCACCTAAACGAGTAAGAAATCCAGTGTCGAACACAGTTAAACATCCCTATTACAAACCGTATGTAAGCCAGTTTATTTAATGAAATTGATGTCTATGCAAGTGCGAATGTATATATGGTTTATAATAAAATTTAGAAAATTCAAAATCGAGCATCAAAAGTTAAAATTAACCTTAGTAAACGATGACAACAGCCACCTACAACCGTTGCTTTTTTGAAAAATGACAATCGTTTTCAAAGTACAAAAACCTACTTGATAATAAACCAAACCTCAGTGTTTCATACCAAAATTAAATTAATCGTTAACTATAACCAACTCACCACCCAAATAAAAAATCCAATCATTATCATATAAAGAGAAAAAAAAGGGGGTGTAAGTTGTAAAAGTAACGTTCAAGTTCA
>JAQIWH010002429.1:0-24702 GCA_034695005.1 Cryptops parisi | reverse complement strand
TTAGTATCGATGTTTATTTTAGCGTATCACCTAACATTTTTTTAGAAAAACAGCACTGTATATATATATATATATATAGAGAGAATGGAGTTTTTGACTGGGACAAAAATTCCGACAGAAATTGCATGTCAAACGTCAGTGTTTTCATATTGAATAGTAGCTTAAAAAAAACACGTTAAAGTAATGCATAGTTGATGGACTCCGGGGGCAGAATAGGAGTTCGGATGATAGAACTTCACTGGTGTTTTGGAAACAGGAAGTTGTATTAAGAGATAGGGACGAAAAATAAAACAGGTTTTAATCCAGTGAAATAAAGTTTCCTCTTCGATTCATTCATCTCGTTGAGATAATTTTTTTATTGTTTCATGTGAAACAAAGTGAATGAACAACATCAGGCTTAATCAAGTTCTTCTTTGTTCTTTTTTTTTTTGGAGTCAGAACTTAACCACTGAAAAATGTTAATTACATAACTTTCACTGGCATTATCTCACTTTCAACTGACCTCATTGTTACCGTAATGACTACCATTGAAATGCAAGGAATGTAGAGAGAGAGAGCAGAAAAAAATTGACGATGAAAGATGGCAGCATTCTGGACCTAGACGTTGGCTTCCAATGCCACAAGATGTTAAATGACGTCATAGTACATACTCCAAATGCTACATTTTCATGACATATACAGAAAAAAATAGTCTGTTTGCTGATGTTGCACGTTGAATATGAGATGAGATAATTACGTTTTAAGGCTAAATTTATAGTGAAAAGTGCATCACATCACCGGGAAGCTCGTTACTCGTAGCAGCGAATATTGTTCTAGTAGTGGAAACAAAGAAGAAATGCAAATTTGAATATTAGATCAATGAAAGTACTTGTAGGTGAAATGATATACGGAATGATTCAAAATAATTATTTCTGATTTTCAGAGGTGATAAAAAGTGTTTAATAAACATCTTTTAATAATCAACTGTAGTCCGCAAATACCTTCCGTCACGAAATACAACGAACCTACAGAAATGAAAATGCCATATACTATATTCTAGAATGTAACGTGTTGGTTTATTTTCAACGGTTATTTGCTATCAGAACAATGTACAGGGTGTCCACAATGAAATTTAAAACTTTTATTTTTTTTATTTATTTATTCAACACTCAAATGAGTAAAAAGCTACAACAGAACAATAAAATTATTCGCCAAACAATATGTGAGATCTTAGCTTAGATTTAAAATGAATACATAAGCTGGTACATTGCTTGCTGACACAAAGGAAAGGTAATTTTCTAATCCGGATTTTATTTTAATCACATACAGTTTGAAGGACAATGCGTATATGAAACCATAACTAAATATTGAGATGGTAATAAACATATTTATTTATTATCTATTGCGTTCCAAAGAGACAAAAAAACAGAACAAACTACAATAACAACAAATAAAGGAAGACAATAACGAAAATCGACATTACTAGTTTCATAAACAAATAAGACGTCAGTACACCTACGAATAGACGCCTCAGGTGGCGCGAAGAATGTCTAGGTGGCAGTCTCATTCACACCATGTGTGAGTTAGAATGTTCCCCCATGTCAAAAAATTATTAGAAACGTTTGAAATTAGAGTTAGAATGCCTCTTATTTAAGATGTTTTAATAGTTCGAAAATTTTTTGAACGAAAAAAATAAAAAACTCGTGCACTCGTTTACTAATCATTACCTGTGCTTGGTCACTGCTCAGAGTTGACAGTTTCGTGTACCGACCTACTACAGGCCAAATGTCGGATTACTGGACTTGTCGAACTGGCGAGGTGGCGGATTAGAGAAACTCTACCGTAGTTTGTTATTCTGAATCGTCATCCAGTATAGTATCGTCCTGTATGACCTCACCATAATATTCTCTACGACGAACCTTTCTTTGTTGCGAAAAACAGAACATTATATATTGATATTTATATTTACACTATAAATATATATAGTAAAAAGTATGAAGGGAAAATGGCTCGGGAGAAATTGTTTTCACACATTGTGAATTCCACTGGCTCCAATTCGCATCTCGACTATCTATCATCCTTATCTTTACGAATATACAAAATCCAAACGCACTTTGCAACATGGGGCTATGCATCAAGCTAAGCACTCAGCGTAGTATAAAGGGAAACGGAGCATTACAACAAAATGGAGAAAAACAATGCCTAGACACGTGACGAATTACGTACAAAGGATGCATGCATTTGCTCCCCCCTTATTATTTTTTCTCTCTCTTATTTCTGGGAGGGAATTGGGTGATTTCACACCGAGATGACAAAAAATGGAGTGAATGCTTTTGACAGGTGACTTTTTTTTACATATATATATATATCTTTTCCCATTTCAACTTTGGTCGGTTAGCGTTGAAAATGGGGAGGGGTGGGTGAATGTCCCACACACTGAGTGACATGGTGAAATGTTGTGTAGAGATGACATGCGTGGAATGATCTAAAACGCCTTCAAATTTAAAGGTTGGCTAAGTTGAGTGAGGAAAAAAAATTTACGCGATAAGCGGATGAGTGAGTTCTTTTAATCTTGAGAAACGTGTTTGAGATTTTTCATTAAGTGATATAAAAAAAGGGGGTGTTTTTTTTAACATTTAACATGACAAGTACAAATGGCATCCCACTGAAAACGATGATTGACAAAGTTGATGTGGATTAACAAATCACAGGTTAAAAATTGCATATACATGTCACAGGTAATGTACTGAATCCAGGCATTTTATACAATGTCTAAAGAAGACCTTGTAGAATATGTTTATACAAGCTTAACTTATAATGAGAACAATGTGATAAACGTGCAACATTTTTACAAGTGAAATTGAGTTTGCACTGAAATAGCAAGTAGTTCAAGGTGAAATTTAGGCTTAATTTTGTGTTAGAGAAAATGTTGTTAACTAACCTAAACTAACCATAACTAACTTAAACATTTTTGTACAAGTACATTCAAAATGCTTTTTAGGAACTACGGTTTATATGTAGTTTTGTGTACTGTAATTCTATTTTCGAGTTGTGCAAATTTCGATGTATGCGAATTTTGATTTAAGCGACTTTAAATTTAATGTGATGATTATTCGATTTAGGCGAGTTTCAAGAAATTTTATTTTTGATTTCAGAAATTTCGATTTGTGCGATTTTTGTAACATTGGATTTATGCGGTTCTCACTTCATGCCATTTTTGGTACAATGCACTATACAATATATTATCATAAAGATACGTTCAATTCACAGCTTACGAACTCACGGACTAACAAACTCACAAGTTAAGCGTATAATAAAACGTACTGTATACTAAAATATGTTATTTCATACATTGCCAGAAAGGACTAGGCATTGTACAGTTTAGAATGCATATTGTATGGAACGGTAACATACTGTAGCTTGACATTTAGAGTACGAATATACGAAGAACATGGACAGCTTTAAGATGTGGAATTTTATTTTGGTATATTTAAGTTTTAATGCTTACAACTTGTTTATTTTTAATTAAATATTTAATTAAACCTCGTTGTAAATGTTAAACGTTAATGTGGTCACGTCAAAAGGATTGTAATGTGGTTATTATCTGGTGAACATTTGAATGTCAATTTGTAATTAGTCAACTTAGACATGATGTTTAATATATATAAAGTATATACATACATACAGTACAGTAGTATATACACAATATTATTTCGGTAATACCACGCATATTATTCTTTTCATGTCGTAATTAAAATGGCAATATTACTACTACCACCCCTTCGTGGCGAGAGATGAGGGGATAATCACTACCAGTCCACATTATACAAGTAGATGTAAATGATATTAAAGCCAGGAATTGACTTGAAAAGCTATAAATCATGCATAGGGGATGCTTACTATTTCTGAGCAGTGGCAGTAAATTTGATTTCGAAATGTCAAATGGTGCCTTTTGCTACAGTCTATGTACAAACGAAAGATCAAGAGTTCAGTTAAAACGTTTGTTAAGCAAATAGTTCAGTTAAAACGTGTAAAGATGACAGGACAACGTTTATGGATATATATGAAAAGCTCCTGGCATTATAATACTGAGTAACACTGTTTTAAAAAATGACAGTTTTAAAGTACTCCTCAGTAGTGTTTCTAACTACTGTAGTTATTTATATCACTACCTGAATTTTCTAAAAAATGACAGCATATCATACACTGGGTGATATGAGGCAAAAGCCTGGTCACAGCTAAATATCGTGAAAATCATTAGTGGTAGAAAATTCTGATTGGACTATTTTCTGGACAAGTATATTGGCCATGGGCTATCCAATGACGTTACTGGAAGTGACCGTGAAAAATTATATTCAAGGTTATCCAATTATTAACTTCCTTAATACTCATCTCACGCCCCATATGTGATTTAGAAAAATGAAGGTATTCACGAAATTCCAACGCACAAAACAGATCGAAAATAGACCGGTAAAAACGGAAGTTACAGGCGAAAGAAGAACGGTGTCCCAGGAAAGCAAACTCAGAGACAGCTGCAATTACATGATTTATCTGGCAATGGTGAAAAAAAAAGATGAGGGAAAAGTGGTTAAACTGATGTACTGTATGTGAATGCATCTGCATCAGCATCAGTCTAATAGGTGTTTCCAAAACTTTTTCACCGCTTTTCTACTAATACATTGTCAAATATCAAAATATTTAGAACAGTTCATGACGAGTGCTGACATGCTAAATGATCGGGGGCTATGTTTGTTATGGCTTTCTGTTGAGGCTAGCTTTCCTGTTATACAGAACTTTTTTGGCCCATAACTTCCGTGTTTACCAGTTAATTTTCGATCTGGTTCGTGCGTTGGCATTATTTCGTGAATCTTTCTAAATCACATATGGGATGCACATGAAAGAAATTAATAATTATGATCTTGAATATTACATCCGAGGTCACTTCCGGTAACGTTACTGGATAAACCCATGCCCGGTCTGCGTTACAATAGTCCAATTAAAATTTTCATACCATCAATGGTTTTGGCGATATTTAGCTGACGAGAATTTTGTCTCACCTTGTATAGAGAATCACCTTGTTTTTCCGTATGGTACTTTATGGAGTTTCTCACCAGAAAAACGGCTCTCGTGAACAATTTTCAAAGTGTGACTTGTCATTATATCGTCCGAAGCTCTTCATATGTATACACATCTACTACATGGGTGATTTTTAATTCGAAAATCGTACAACGCATAACCGTAGATTCTAACATCATTGCAAAGGTGCGAGTTTGTTGAAAGAGTGATAAATGTTTACATCGTAACAACACCCCGATTGTACAGTATATCGCTTACCGAAGGATTCTTATGGTTAGAAATAGACAAGTTGCACAGTGATTGGAATACAATCGAAAATAATTCAATCTTTTACGCCAAGTTTTTCATTGCTCGTCACGCTGTTCTCGATATAAACCGGCTATTGTCTTCTCTTGAATCTCGTCCAAAGATCGTAAAAGAAATGAGGCGAGCGAACAATAATAACGAAAAGTTAGTCTATTTTTTCAAAACATCATTTTCTCAGCAAATCGTGTAACGTCTGTGCCATTTTAAACATGTATCAGGTTGGGTTATATTTTTTTCTTCACATCATCATCATCATCGAATATTGATATCGTTTTCTATTTTTTTTATTACTATTTTTGGTGCCTCGTTTCTTATATCATTTCTGCTGCATCATGCATTTATAAAAAGGATCGTCCCCCATCTTTTTTTTTTAATCTAGTTGAGTGTAAATAGAAATGTTGTTGAATAGGAGCTATGTCACAATCTCTCCCACTCTCGGGATATTTTTCTACTACCAATCGATCACTTCTGCCTATATCCTTCATTGATTAACATTGGAAGTGTATTACGAGGAGTTTTGCAGTGATGTTGAAGGGCTTTTTTGCGTGCTGTCTCTTTTTGTTTGTTTGTTTGCCTGGGGTTGTTTTTTGTTTTTTTTTAGTGATTATTTTTTTTTCAGAATTTCCAAAATCAAACAAACAACGAAAATGACGCAAATGGTTGATTTATATTATGTGACATGACCAACTTATATAGTGCATATGAATTTAAGTTCTATTTATAAGCATGTATATATGTCTACTGTATGTATGTAAGTGAAGTGTGTATATATACAGGGAGATTCAGAATAACTATCTCTAAATTTGAGGTGATAGAGGACGAGTAGTGAAACATCTTTAATAATAAATTATAGTCCGGAAATACAATAACGAGATACCGGTATAACCTGTATATCTCGTTAATGAACTATTTCCAGACTATAATTTATTATTAAAAAATGTTTCATTGCATGCTTTCTACGGTATCATAGTTGAAAGTTAGGAATAGATATTATGAATGTTTTTCATACTTTGCCAAAAAAAAGGCCAGGCATTGTCTACATAACCTGGATCCAACAAATTGCCTGTAACATATAGTTTCAGGCATTGTATATGCAAAGTATGAAATAGAATTGTTCATAAAACATTCGATGAAATTTAAGAAAAAAAACTGATAAAGATGAAAAAAATAAATAAATAAATTATTAATTTTCAAATTTCGATCCTGTGAAAAAAAAAGATTCTTGTTAATTGCGTAATTCGTTAATTGTTTTCCACATAGCCATTATAGTTGTTTTTTTTCATCAGATTCCAAAATCCTTTGAAGTGCGAAATTCTCAATTAATATACTAACCTAAATACCTAACCCAAATAACTTGAAATAATACATTAAAGCATTTTAAAGGTGAATTATATTGTTTGTAGTTGAGTTGTATTATGAGTTAATTACTTAATGCACTTTAATGGCATTTCTCAATATAATTGGTATTTTCATGAAAAGAAGCCATTATAAACAACAAACTGTAAACAACTGTTGTTTGTAAACAACAAACTTAAAATTTAATGATATTTTAGAAACAGACGAAAAATACTGCAATGTTATTACGAGTGTATAGTTCAATCTGACAAATTACATTATACAGTAGTATACAAATTATATTATTGTATATACTGTATATATAACCGTATAGCGAAAGAAAGTTCAAATTTTAAACATCATTTTGTTCAAATGCCGAAAGTGCTAGCTTTTCTACGTCACACAAAATCCGGTTCAAATTTGAACTGCTTTCGGATTAGTCTATGAGTGACACTTATTCAGCAGCAGATGTGTGCAATTTGGGTTAATTAGCTGCTAATTGGATATAGCTCGAGGTGGTGTGTCGTGTTTCCACGGTTAAATGAGAAAAAAACAAAAACCAGGCTCGAAACATTACAACTGTTTAACACAGGCAGCTACTGTCATCGTTGTTGTGTTCAAATGTTGCTCTTATTAACTCGGAGTGTTAATGATAAACGTTAATGAGATACTAGTTAACTGACATTGGAAAAAAAAAGTTGAAATTGTTGATAAAATGAAATATGATACGTACGTCGTCGTATCACAGATGAAAACTTCGGATATTCAAACTTTAATAGAGTAACGTTGTATGACATGTTCAAATTGAACTGCGTAAATCTTGTTTGCGATATCTAAAAATTGTCTGCTTTAACGAGGTGAGGTTCATATACTGAACGTTGTAATTAGTTTTAAATCTATTTTTGGTAACTTTTCTTAATAGGTAACTTTTAAATCTATTTTTTGATAACTGATCTTAATAGGGTATTCCAGAAGAGAGGGAAAATGGAGAGATAAAAAAAAATATAATTCTTTGTGCTTGAGGTGACACTTTGATGTGATGTAATTGTCAATGCTGATGTGAAAAATAATTAAATTGCTACCGACGTCGTGTGTCTAATTTTATATTAGCTTCACTTGTGAGTGAGTGAGTGAGTTGTGAGTTTGTGAGTGAGTGAGCTGGGAATTGAATGTATACTGCCATTACAGTCGTTTATGAAAATATATGTACTGTAGGCTATACTCCAACGTACCATAAAAACGCATAAAACGAGAATCCGCATAAGTCCTTCGAATAAATCAAAAACTGCATTAAGTCCAAGATGAAAAAAATTGCATATATAAATAAATAAATAAATAAAAACAAATTGAGAAATAAATATGGAATTACTCAAAATAAATAAAATATTCGAACTAATCAACGACCACATAACTTTAATAAATCGAAACGTGCAGAAATCAAAAAAGAATTACTCAAAAAGTGTTCTATCCCCGATAGTTGTATGTATGGAATTTCTGATTGAACTATCGTGATGTATGATCATGGACAATGCAATGCAGTTACCGGCAGTGACCTTGAATTTTATTTTTAAGGTCATAACTCTAATATGCATCAATTCAAGTACGGATGACAGGGAAGCAAAGCAAGGGTGGCCAGATTTGTTGCTTCTGCCTTTGCTTTGTTTCCCTGTTGTACCGTTCTCGATTTGTTTATAGCTTCCATTTTCGACCAATCGATTTTCCATCTTTTTTGGTGCATTTGCATTAATTCATGAATACATTCATCTTTTTAAATCACACGTGGAATGAATATTAAAGAAGTTAATGATTAGGATGACCTTGAAAATGAAATTTAAGGTCACTTCCGGAAACTGAATTGGATTGTCCATGATCGATATACTGTACATTACGATAATGCAGTCGGAATTTTAATACAGCTAAAAGGTTATCTATCGGTGGTACATTTAGTATGTGTATGGTGTTTTTAATCGCACTCCGCATCCATTTGGTTATAATTTTTTAATCACCAATCGAATATACGATTATAAATATAACTAGGTTAGGTAAAAGGTTAGGTTAGATTAGATTAGTTAGGTCAGGTTGGAAAGATTGGTGATCACAAGATTGTGGCACATAAGATGCGACCAAATGATTACGATTAAAAGCCCACAAATTGACTCGCCCTATAAAAATTACAACTATTAAGGAGGTTTTTACACGTTAAACTTTTTCAATTCAATTCCATCGATCTCAACTGTTTTTTCTGACGTCATACACACATCCTTCAGTGTTTTTTGTTGGGTTTCGCTGTTTGACGGAAAGTACGAAAACGCACTCAGACATGCGTATGACGTCAGAAAAAAAAATTGGAATTAATGGGATTTGGTTGACAAAGTTTCACGTGTAAAATATGGGCTTTATAGTTGTTGGAGACAATTTGAAAATCAGTATACCAAACATTAATAAAACACTTTATTAGTAACGATTTTGGAAGTTTTGGAAGTTTATTCATCGTCGCGTGGGTTACGCATACGTTCTTTTTTATATACCGTAGTCGTGGGATTTTTACTTTTATTTTTTTGTGTGAATTTTTATGCTTCCTCGTTGATTCGTGTGTGTTATGCCACTCATAAAATGGATAAGTGCTTTATTCCAACATTGTCCCTTCTTTGTCCTTTTTATATGGAACGTGGTCGAGTGCTTTTCGAGTTGATTAGAGAATGACGTGACTGAAAAGACGTCAGTGATCCGAGAACAGTATCTTTTGCTTATCTTTTGTGCGTCATAATCATCTTAGAGGTATAGGAATAGAAATTGCGAAGTAGGTCATATTGATGAATGATGATGATGATGATGAATAAAAGAAATACATAGTTTCTGTTTTCTCGGTGTAAACTGAGAATGGAAACAGCACCATTGTCGTAAGTACTGTTGGTGCCAAGAAGACAATGAAACCAAAAATAAACGGTATTCTATCTGAGGTTCTAGTTTTTTCTGTATGTGAAGTGGTTTTTTTTAAATGTATATATATATCTGTGTGTGTGTGTGTGTGTGTGTGTGTGTGTGTGTGTGTGTGCAAAGGCACTTAATGGAAAACCATTTTAGGTTTTTGTTCCCATGAGTAAAATTTCTCAAAATGACGTTGGAAAAGACACCAAAGAGCCAGCAAGATTTAAATCTTTACACACCGAGATAACCTTAAGATAGACGTTGCATTTTAATAAGTTAAAGTAGGTTTGCATGTTTTCAAGTGGAAGGTCGCATTAGAGCAGTACTCATTTTTGTCGTCGGATAGGAATTTTGATATACGTATATGCGATTTTCAAATTAAGCAAAGTTTTATGCCGAACGCATAAATTGAGGAATTCCCTGAATTATCTTTGATGTCCATTGGAGTAAACTACAACGCACGCGTTCTTTCTTTCTTTGACTTCAAATCATTGAAGTGACGAGTTATGGGCCCAGGATGTGGAGTTTGTATAATTTGTTCTGAGTCAACAATCGACTTTAGTCTGGGATTTTTCTTCGATGTAAATCGATAATAATGCTACGATTTCATAAAAAAAAAATGCGAGTTTCATTCTGAACTTCAAAACAATATGGAATGTGGGCTATATACTGTATAATACCATGCAGAATGTGTTTGGTTTTTTGTTGAGGAAATAGGACGAAATGTAATTTTGGATCAGAATGTTTCAATATAAATCTTTTTATAGAATAGTCATCTCCGTGATGTCTGGGGCATTTTTAATATCGATTTTGTTCAAAAATTAGGTTTTCTATCGTTAATATAGCATTGCATACGAGACTGAATAATTTATTGTACTTTTTATATTAGCTTCTTTTGTGAGTTTGTGAGTGAGTGAGTGAGTGAGTGGGTGAACTGAGACTTAAACCTCGTCTACAGTCGTTAATGAGATTATGTTTAATAAATACATCCCGAAGGAACAATACATAGCCCAATGTATCAAAAAACGCACAAATCCAAAACCGCATAAGTCTTTCGCATTAATTAAAAACCAAGTTAGTCCAATGTAAAAAAAACGCATATATAAATAAATCAATCTAAAATTGCAGAAATTAAACTTACTCAGAACTTATTGGAATTACTCAGAACTCGAATAAATTAAAAATCGAAATTACTTAGAGGATGCCTAAATTTTTAATTCGCATAAATCGAAACATACCGAAATCAAAATTGAATTTTTTTTTTTTTGCATGATGTATGTGCATACAGTACATCCATATCTGACAGTAGGCTATATAAATAGTATTATATGCTTAAAGTACCGGTACATTAAAATTGATTGATGGTTGATTATCTACTCCACTGAATAGCATGGATGACTTGCAGAGAAACACGTTTTAGGGGCGAAGTACCTTTTACTAGATCATAACATACGCCATCCACCGGCGGCGTATGTGTTATCTTTGTAAACATATGCTATCTAGCGGCGACGTATGCTCCCCCGTGGATATCATTGTTTACCCTGGGTTGCTATAGTAAACCTCCATGGATTTAGAACGTGGTGCATACCCGAGAGAAATATATATACAGTATGAAGATTGTTGTGTTAATTTGTATTGCGGTTACATCGTTAGAAAATAAATAAAACAAAAGAGGTTTCTGACTAAATGGGTCCGTAGCTACAACTTTCTAAATATGGCTGTGTAGCCTCGACTCATGATTTTCGATGTAACAATGGGATTTTCGTGAAAATTGATTTCAAAGTCAATGAAAATAACACCATTGAAAAGGTCTTTCATATGCAAAAAATATACGTTTTAACACATTTGTTTGTCACATGCTTAGTTTTTATTAATATTTGAACGTGTCACGTTAGGTGACTTACCCTGTATATTGTGATTTTTCTCTGATAATAGTTATATACACTTGTTGTTAGCATAAAATTGTTTTTGAATTGCTGGTTCCTATAATTTTTTGAAGTTCGAAGCCCAGATGATGTTGAAGAACCTAACGTTTCTCTTTATGGAACGTTTCAAAGGTTAAAAATAAAAGGAGTTCCTTTTTCTTTGCAAAAGAAAATCGAAAGCAGAACAATCTCGTCAAAAACTCATTTCCAAAGTACCTTGCTCGAAGGGAAATTTTACCTTTTATTTTTTTTCGATAAATCAGTTCTCACGAAAAATGGGTTTGAAAATCCCAAGGTTTTTTTTCTTCTTCCTTTCCTATTTGTTTTGGGTTTTTTTTCGGTAAAAAAATTTTGCATAAGTTAATTGAGAATTGTCTTTTTTTTTTATGTACAGATTATTATAACTACAAAATATTTCTCTTCTGATTTGTGAAACCAAAATTTGTTATGAACTGGATACGGTAAAGTGCCTAATCCGGTATTTCAAGAAGTATTTTTAAAGTTGCGCATGGTTACTACTATCAATATAATATTAATGGTTAATTTAATATTAAAATGAGTTGGTAATTTGAATACAGTTAAATATTCATCGAGAGCTGTAATTCGTTGATACATAATTACATATATTAATACAGATGTTCAACTTTTCTTTTTTATCGTATAAGACAAGTGATTACGATTAGTCAATGAATAACTAATAAGCTTTTTTATACGCTTTATATTACTTTTACTTGTGAGTGAGTCTGTGAGTGAGCTGGGAATTGAACTATATTAAGTTACAGGCGTTTATGGTAGTATACTTTATAGTCCAATGGATCAAAAATCGCATGAAGTAAAAATCGCATTAATCGAAAACTGCATATATGTCCAATGTAACAAAAATCGCACAAATGAAATCGAAAATTGCAGAAATCGAAAATGGAATCACTCCAAACTCGCATACATAAAATATCGAATAACTCGAGCTTGTACAGTACAGTATTTGGTATTGTCTTGTCCTGTCTCGTCGGATTGTTTCACTTTTGGAATGTTTAGAGAATTAAAAAATAAATTAAATTCGCATAAACACGAAACAATTGCGTATCCAAAAGCGTATACGCATTTTTATTAGCTTCACTTGTGAGTGAGTGAGCTGAGAATTGAACGTATACTGTCTAATGTAGCTAGTCTAATACCCAAGTCCTTCGCATAAATCAAAAAAGCGCTTAAGTCCAATGTCAAAAAGTCGCATTTGTATTTAAATGAATAAATCAAAAATTGCAGGAATCAAATGAAATTTCTCAAAATTCGCATAAATCAAACTACTCAACGATCGCATAAATTTAAATACGCATCACTCAAAATTGGCATAAAATCGAAACTTGGAGAAATCAAAAATGAAATTACTCAAAACACGCATAATTTCATATCTTACACAGAATATAATCTGCGTTTACTCCTTGAGAATGTAATATTGAAAATAAATTTAATGTCGGATCATTCAAAGATTGCATAAATTTCAATTCGCATAAACCGAAACATGCAGAAATAAAAAATGATTTTTTTGGGGGTTATGTACATACAGTATATTTGTATATGACAATATGTAAAGAGTATGTCTAAAAAGCATTATTAATGTACTTGTTAATGTATTTGTTGTAAATTATAAATTATTTCCGTCATGGTTAACGAGTTTTTCACTATACTCCTAATCACCGTTGTAACACTAGCCTTGCTGGTATTCATTTTTACTATTGAAGTCCTACATTAAAAAATCACTGGTATTATCATCAGTTTACATTTTTAATGTAAACTGATAACCTGTTCGTAGAACACGATGTCCTGGTTTTGCCCATCTCTATGAATTCGTGGAACGCGACTCGGGTTGCCTTTCCTATATCTGGTTCACCTTTTGTAATCCGATTTTCCAAACGTTGAAAAGAGAGTTCGAGAAACACAAAGAAATTATATTTTCTTTCCAAAAATAAAAATTGAAAAATATCCATCTCAATGTTGCTAATTGAAGTTGAATGTTGAGCTTCGAAACTTAGCCTAATCTCGTCGGTATAGTATCGCACCCGTTTTAAAAAACCACACAACGTCAATCAAAACGTAAACCGCTTATTCAATCGCCATTATGATTTGGTCGAGGATGAAATTTGGTAACCACCTTTTGTTATTGAGATTATTATTATTATTGTTTCTGAAGCGTTAAATTTGAAATAAAAAGAAGAAAAAATTAAAACCGTACATGGGAACACAATTTGAGCCATTCTTGAAAAATGGTGGTTGTTGAACGAGGCCGAAAATGAATGTTGCAAAGTGAAAGACTGTTATTGTAACACAAGTGGTGCTAATACCGGCTCAACGTCGACGATGGCTCAAACGTTGGTGTGGTGGGAAAAGGCAGTTGTTCCGGAATAAATTAAGTGGCTTCATTTGGAAAATGGCATGGACGTATTTTATAGTTGGACCTAATAGCGGGAAGTCCAACGAACCAGGCAGAGACTGATGGTTCGAATTAACGAGAGAGCAGTTGTTTGTTGTTGTTGTTGTGCTGGTTTTCCATCTCTCGTTCTGATCGTTGTCGCAGATTGCTTTGCCAATAAATGTTGCCTATGGGCACGTGAATATTATTCAAGTTGGGTTCTTGTGTTCGTGGACCTACTCTCTTACTTGGGCCAAATAGGTAATCGAACGTAATTGTGCAAGATGCTCGTATCCCCAGGACACAGTTTATCAGTGGATGTAAACAAGTTGCCCTTTTTTTTTAATATAGACTTTTTTATATATGTAAACTTGCATAAAGTTGTAAACAATTTATGTTGAGCAACGGTTTCCAATAAATTTTCTTGAAAATACGTATATTTTGTTGTTGTTGTTGTTGATGTTAGTATGGTGCAACGTCAAAATTTTGAGACCTAAGCCCTGAGCCATTATATAGTTTGAAGTATGGTGTAACTAGTAACCTGATGAATAAATAGATAGATAAAGAGATACACTTGCTTTTATACAGTAGGTAATCTGTGTTTTTATACAGTAGGTAACCCGTGCTTTTATACAGTATGTGACCCGTTCTATAGCACATGGAGATATTGTTTATTTGTTTACATTCATGTTATAGTTTTCTTGTGTGCTAAGTGTGTTATTATACTTGTTGTGAATGAAAACATTTTCCACGGACAGATAGAAATAAACAATTACCTTTAATATTCTACAAATATTCTATAAAGATTCAGGGCATTCACAGTGATTTTGCCATGTCGAGATTTCCCTTGGCTTCGGTAAAGAAATGGAACGCTCTTCCAATGTATATTAGAAAAATGCCATTTCTATGTGTAGATTTAAAATGTAAAACAACTTGCTATCATTTTAAAAAAAAATATTTTAAGCACGTTTTAAATTGCTGAATTTCAGCTTTCTATGTATGTTTGTCTCTATGAGACGTATAATTCAAAAAAAAAAATAAAAAAATAATATAGTTTAACTAGCAGGTAACCCGTGATATAGCACATGGAGATATTGTTTCTTTGTTCACATTTATGTTGTTATGATTGTTATTGTTTTGCTTGTATGTTTTTACTTTGTGATTGAAAACATTCTTCCACGGAAAAGATAGACACCTGCTTTTTATATAGTTAACTAGCAGGTAACCCGTGCTATAGCCCGTGTTGATATCGTTTCTTTGTATACATTCATATTGTTATGGTTTTCCTTATATGGTGTTATTACTTGTCAACAGAAACATTCTTCCACGGACAGAGAGACACTTGCCTTTTATATAGTTTAACTAGCATATAACCCGTGCTGTAGCACGTGGAAATATTGTTTTGTTTTTTTTTGTTTACATTATGGTTATGGTTTTGCTTGTGTGCTTTGCTTTACTTGTGAATGGAAACATTCTTTCACGGACAAATAGACAGAGACAGACACTTGCTTTTTATATACAGTAGTTTAAATATATAGTAGGTAACCCGTGCTGTAGCACGTTAAGAATATTGTTTTCCTTGTGTAGAGTACATTCGCTTTGTTATGATTATCCTTGTGTGCTAAGCCTGTTTTTTACTTGTTGTCATGAAAGCATTCTTACCACCGACAGAGAGAGACATTTTAATTTTAATACTAATTTTTTGCTAAATATTTAACCCTACTTTTAAAATACTGTAAGTGATGAAACTTTATCTAATACTGTTGAACAGTATTAAATAAAATCAGAGAAATTGCTTTACTTTCTTATAAACAAACTTGCGAAACTATTGATTTCTACTAAGAATTTATTCCGAATTACTGATGTTTAAGATTACTGATTTTTGTATCTGAGCTTGTTAATCTGTTTGGCAATCACTATTGAAACCAAACGTTTTTTTTCCTTCGTTAAGTTTGTAACAAGAGCTAAGTATTAATATAAGACGTCATCGTGCGATCATTTGTTGCTCGGCATTGCGTACTACTTTTAAAGATTATAATTTCATTTTATAGTTTTACTGCTCAAAATATGTGCACATGATTTTTAAATGCGCGATTCTAGTTGCACGTCATTTCTGATTATTTAATTGGGAGACAAAATTTATAATGATGCAATAACAAAACTGCTAAAATTTGTAAGCAGTTGGTTTATGTGATGTACCCTACTCTGGTTTAACCAACTGCTTTAGTAGACTAAATAAACATATTCCTGAAAAGATGCACAATTAATTTTAATGTACACCACGAAACCAAGGACGGTTGGTGCTGGTCATTGTAAAATTAATATTTGAGTTATGATAATGTTTTAATACTTTGAAAGCTCCACAACATCCTTCAAAACCACTGCTACTACAAGAACTTGGTGCATTTATTTCTTGTTCCCACGTCGTCGTATCTGGTGCCCAGGATTAAAAAATTTATATCATAAAAGTTTCAAAAGTTGGGAAAAATAAACTTCTACTTGGAAGTATGTTAATATCGATAAAAAAAATCGATACTACAGTATTATAAACCATTTCTTTAAAGTGGACGTTCACAAAAAAAATATTTTGGTTTTTTTCATATGCATAGGTTTTGTGGCAATAAGTTTTATGATTATTCTAGCAGCCCAAGATACTCTTGCAAATTATTTGAAGACAAAATAGGGTTACTATATAGTATAGCGAGTAGGATATAATTCGTATTATAACGTTTGAATTGGGTAATACTGTACCAAGGACTTTTTTTTTCAAAACGTCAATCAATATTAATCGATTATTTTAATAGTTGAAGGGCCTGATGTAAAAGGGTGTTAAGACCTGAACTTGCCTTGTTTTCTATGGGTTACTTCAAATTTCTTGCACTAATATGCAACTAATATGCACTGAAACTTCTTACATATATTATTGTTTTGCTCAAAATTAAACGTTAGGAAGGTAGACTAACGCATTCGACTGCAACTAATTGCAACTAACACATTCGAAAATGCTTGTGTATGTCAATTTTGACGCCTAACACCCTTTTACACCAGGTCCTTCATTTAAATTAAAGAGATCAATTTAACAATTTTCATTAATAATGTCAACAGCTTTTTAATCTTCGACAATGTTATTTGATTTTTTGTTATACTATCGACAAATTCACTACATGGTAATTAGTATCTGTTACATCCAAACATCAAAGATGTAACAGACAAGATAAATATTTCATGCTATTTTTTTTTGCATTTCAAAATTGTAAACAATTTTTTGAAAAAAACAAACTATTTATATAATAGTATGTTTATGTAAATAGAACTTGAATGTTGTTTATGTGTTGTTTTGTTTTGTTTTTAAAAAAAAATGTTTTTGGAAAAAAAAAACATGTTTAAAGGAAATTTCTCATCATCATTAGTTTGCTTTTATCTGTATACACAAGTATACTGATGATAATGAAATTTCCTCAAACATGTTTTTTGAGCAAATATTTTTTTTTTAATGTTTACAATTGTTTCTATATGGTAAAAATAGAATGGAAAGATTGCTCTATTTTGATCAATGAAATATACTTTATACTGGATTTTGTAACACTACATTTTAGTATATTAGTTTCAAATACTGTATATTGATTCAAAACCTCAACCTGTCTTTTCATATTCGATACGCTGAAATCGAAGATATGTATCTATATAATGGACAAGTTTCTGTGTATGTGTGTCCGTCAGGTCTGTACACTCCTAAACGAAACACTCCATTAATACGAAATTACTACACATTTTCGCTGCGAATTTCTAGATCGACGCAACTATTTTCATCTGTCAACGTCCTGTCCATTCGGAGATATAGACATTTGAAGTTCCAACATTTTATCATTTGATGTTTATCTGAATGATTATTACACAAAAGTATCAGTAACTAAACAACAAACATCATTATACCACGATGTTTTGAATCTATCGTTATGAACAAACACCCTGCGAAAACCCTGACATTGTTTCAACAATAACCCGTATCTACAATTTCAAAACGAATCTACGGGCTTCATGTCTAGTACTGTACTAGAGGAGGCCCGCCTAGTCACAATGTGACTACGGACATTGTGACTAGGCACAATGACTACGCACAATGTGACTACGGACATTCTAAAAAAATTAAAATTTAAATGAAATTACTACAACTAATTACTGTTATCTCCTTTTCCCTTCTGGTGTCACGTGACGATGTTTCGTCACGCCTACTTTAGCAACATAATAATCTCCTATATATATACTGTATATAAAAAAGCAAATGCTTTTTTTTAACATTGTCACGCAGGATTTCGAGAACTACTGAACCGATTTCTAAAAAGGTTTTTTTGTTTTGTTATGTGACTCATGAAATCGACTTTGTTCAAGGATACAACCGTGCTGGATAACCATGAGGAGATTTCTCTAAATTGATAGTTTATCAGTTATCTGGGAAGAATAACCAATAAAGGAAAAATTTCATTTGAATTTGTTGATGCATCATGTTACCATCAATGGAAACATTTATTCGTGTGTCAGCTGTGGCTCCAGCATAGTGCGCGAGCGAAGCCGTGGGGGCATTGCTAGTAGTAGATATAGTTTGTAATCTTGTTTGTAGAATTTCTTTGAACAGCGAAAGAACTTATACAACAAGGGTTGGGTTAACTTAGGCTTCTGTCGTATACAAGTTTCAAAGTAAGATAACGTTAACCAACGACGACATTAGCAAACACTCGTAACGAAAAACAAGCACTTAACAGTAGACAGATATACAAAAACGACACTACATTATTTTAATAGGAGACTTTTGTAGGAAATAAGGTTTTGAGGTAGTGTGCCCTTAGAAAATGAACGCGCATAGGTCTCGTTGGAAAGAGACTTTTCAAGAAGAGTTTAATCGCGTTATCTTCGTCATTGACATAGGAAAGTCCGCTGCTATAGAAGGGCTATTGAAAAAGGGCACTCAATGGGTCCTTTTGATGCAGTCGCTGCTTCGACTTGAAGGATGCGATTTCGACATACATACACAATGAGCGAAAAGTTGCCAAGCGAACTGCAAGAGCCACTACTACCACGTTGTAGTAGTGGTGCTGGTGGTAGTAATAGTAGTGGAGTTCAACTCTTATCAACTGCGCACGCAGTCTAAAAATTGATCGAGAGGCTCGCTGTTGCCACTGCTTCTGTTTCTTTTGGTTCGTTCGCCTTCGAAACCACGTTGAATGGTTTCTAGTGTGTGTGTGTGCACGAAAATCCTCTTGGGTCTCGTGACGTCATTTGCTGCCCGGATTCCCTTTCTGTTTACCAGTCACAACTGATTTATCCTCCACCAATCAAAAAGAACGGGATTGTGGGATTTGATCTTTTTTTTTCTGATTTACATAGATGCTAAAACAAAAGACAACATACAGCCTCCCGATTAGAACTGTTTGTCTCGTTCTCAAATGCTAGTGGCTTTGGTGGTTTTAGGGGAAAAGTCAGCATCGAGTCCATGTTGAAAAGAACATGGGAATTGGAAACGATGTGGCTGGTTAGATAAAAGACCGATGGCATTAAAATCAGTCTTGTTTTTTTTTTTATATTTGAAGGCAAAACATAGTGACTTGACAGTTAGTGTAGATATCAGAAGAAGATAATTTCAGTGTTATGGTAGTTTAGTCTCTACACGGTGATAGCACATGAATAGCATCAATGTTTTGTGATCAGATTGCTTAATCGATAACTTGACATTCTAACGATAGTTTATATGTAGAAATTAGGTTAATGTAAAGATATTCTTTAATCCGGCTTAGCAAAGGAATCTATTATTTATTGTCTTTCGGAAGTGCTCGAAAAGCTTTGCTAATAAGGTAGAGATCCTATGGTCGTAAAGTAAATTCTTGACTTACAAGAATCCTCACTGATCTCGATGGTCCAATTAACTAAGATGACGAACATTAAAATGGACCACATACATATCATAACAAACTAGCTAAAAGCCCGTTATCAACTGCCGGTTTTAGGATAATTTACATTTTTAATCTGGATACAATGGGAGACTGCTAACTTTGATTATTTTGCGCTTTTGAATGCCATTAGGTGGTCTAAGCGAATTTATTATAGCAGATGTATTTGTTTAAAATAACATTTTTTTTAAAGTACAGGGTGATTAAAAAATAACTTTGACTTTCAATTTAACAAGGCCGTAACTACTGTAAGTAACTATTATTATACAGGAATGTGTTTTGCATCAGTCGACAGAAAAACTGCAAGTTTTAATCGGACATATACAAAGACTCAGTTCGGAAACCTTCTGCTACCCTGCATAGGTCCAGGCGAAACTCCAGTTCATCCATACACACGAATGAGCAAGTCCGTGTCTGTTGTTGCGATGACAGACAACAATAGTAATCCATTGTTTCAACTCTGGCAAGAGTTTCGGAGTCGCCATTTTGCTACGAGCTCACTAGCAGTGTATGTGTAAAACACTAATACGATAAAAAACTTATCCATTGATGCATAGCACATTCTTGTATTCGTTACTTAGTTTTAGTTATGGTCAAGTCAAAGTGGAACATGGATTGTGTCTCATTTACTGTGATTGACTCAGCCAATCTTTTCATTTTTTTAGTAAACTAAGTGCATCTCATGTGTGCGTCTTATATTTAAATGCGTCTTACATTCGCGAAAATTAGTTGATTTGGCCCGTGCGATAACTGAAACGAATACGGGTATCTTACAGACAGACATTGTGAACTTTTTTATCACGCCTCTCGTAACTAATGACCACTATTAACAATCCGAAGACGTCATTCGAACTTTTACATAGTTTAAGTTGTGGGACCATGTCACAGATTGAAGCTCGTAACGAAAATCTCTGGATGAGCGTTCCCAAGATTGCGTCGACACGCAAAGTGTCGGTCGGTGTTGTCTTTTATTGAAATTGAAAGGGGACTCTTTTTTTTTATCACTTTGTGGGAATGTTGAAGCTATACTACGTAGTTGTTGAGGTGGTGGGACAGTTTCAGTTATAGAGTCCTCCCAACACAAAGAAGGTGAGAAAAGTAAGAGGACTTTGGGGTTTGCGAGGTGTCGGCGTCTGGCTTTTAGTATCTCGTTAGATCAACTGTCGCCTGTCGAAGTTCTTTTTCATGTTTCATCTGCAACATACAGGGGGATCCAAGTGAGAGGGAGAAGGTAAAAGGAGGGGCTTGAGAGGTTCCTTGCCTGTGCCGCAGACCGATCGATTCCGCTTCGGTTGTTGACGTCATTCGCCCAAATGACGCTGCTCCTCCCCCCTTCTTCCACCACCTCCTCCTCCCCCTCTTCCTTGGAAGGCCAACTTCATTTCTCTCCATTTTGATGTGCTTGGGTACTCATGGAAAGCAAGGTGCACACATTTTTTAACACACACTGATTTTGAAAAAAAAAATAATAATATTGTAAAATTGAAGGATGTGGTGTTAAAGAAAGGAAGGTTTTGTAATCATCATAACTATCAGTACTTTTCGCATTTTTTGTTTTCATTTAATTTTGTAAATTATTTTTTTTTTTTACGTTTCCAATTTCTTCTTTTCTAATAAGACTTCCTTCCGATGCGACTCATTAAAAAAAACAAAACGTGAACGTAATTAGAAATTTCCATCAAATCATTTCGCCGATTAATTAATGCCGAAAAGGTGGAAAAAAATGAATTTTGACGCTCGTGTTTTTTTGCTTTCTTTCTTTATCTTAGTCACTTTTCATTATCATTATTTTCTTTTTCAAAGTGTTAAAAGATAGGGGAACTCGTCGTATTAGTTATGTTTTTTTTGGGGGAGGGGGAGGACACAGTTAAAAATCCCCCACCCACTCACCCAAAAAAAGAAGAAAAAACCCATGTCTAAAGAAAGAGAATTAAATTCCTACATTAGGCTGAAGATGAGCTCAAGTTAGGCCTCTGGGAATGGTGAATAATTAATTAGCCTTCAATTACCGTAACATTTTGTTGTTGCGAAATGTCGAAAAGGTGGCAATGTCAGTAGGTTTGCAACAGCCTGGCTGATTGTTTTGACCTTTTTTGACACTTTTTAGGAAATCGTAGAGCTTTTTTTTTTTTTTTTAGAGAAATAATGTGCTGCTTTTATTATTTCTTATTATTAAATCTTCCTTTTGGTTTGTGCCAAAAGCAGTCTTTTCCAAGCCGTTCCAATCTCTTAATCTACGAACCTGATTTCCGTTGGGCCGATTTCCGATGATGCCTATTTCCTGAGTTATCGGTTTAGTGTCATTTACGAGTAATGGTTAGCTTCAATAATCGACCACATTTTGTTTCTCTTTTTTCTCATTGTACGAAACTTGTAATATCTTGTTATTCAGTCATTTTATTCGAACGTGTAGTACATTGCGTTCGTCAAAAGGGGCCTGAATGTAACCCGTGTAAAGCGGAAATTGTAGGTTTGATAGTATTGCCTCTTATGTTGGGTTGCATGCGTTGTGTCAGGGAATAGATGTCGATGCTATAAGGACCTAATGCAGTAGTATGTAACATGTACAAATCAAAAACTATGGTGAAAATCACGCTTAAATGAAAACTTTCCTTTATAGATAAGCCGATTTTATTTTTGCTTGGATTGCATCGATTGTGCCCCTGACATAAAAACAACTCGTTGTGTGAATTTGCGCTAAATGAGGAATCGAGTAATAAAAGAGCTAGACATATTTTTAGGCTGTCACTCTCTTTTTCGCCAAGTACTTGGTTGGTCTGTTTTCAATCATTACGTGTGGGTTTGGTCATTTAAAAAGACAACAACAAAAAATAACAAAAGATTTACAATGTGTGTGTTTTTTTCCATTCAATTTCATTTATTTTTCTTCTTCTATTTTTGTGAACGAATTAAAAGAAGAGAAATCGATAAAAGACATCGACTTCGAAACGGCTGTAATTCTAAATTGAACTATCGGACGCTGTTATTGATTGCACCGTTTGTTCTATTCGCTAACACACAACAGGAAGACACATTAGCTATAACTTTGTTCATTTCGTTCGTTCCGGAATGACGAGTTTGGTATACTATTACTACACTTTTGTTTCGAACTAAACACACACACATTCCAGTTAATATATTTCGAATCGTTCGATGGGAGGATTGGGAACATGTAGTTACTATATCGTTTAGTTTTGCGGTGGAATTTTTAAATCGATAGTTCTCTTCTCCGAGGAAACGATTCGGTCACTTGTGAGCATGTCAATCTCCACAGTTCCCATATCATCATCAATCATTGTGAAAATTCGAAACCAACTGTGCATAATGCAAAAATTTTAGCGATACGTACTTTAATAATTTTTGGAGTTGATGGTGACAACTGGTTTTTTGCAGCTTCTGCTATCTTTAATATTAGCTTCAATTGTGAGTGAATTTGTGAGCTGAGAATTTAACTTATACTTTCATTTACATTCGTTAATGTGAATATTTTGTATAGTCTAAAAAACGCATAAAACAAGAACCGGTTATGCGGTTCTCGTTTTATAAGTCTTTCCCATAAATAAAAAAACCGCATAAGTACAATGTAAAAAAAAATCGCATATTGAAAATTGCAGAAATCAAAAATAGAATTACTCAAAATTCGAATAAATCAAATCAACGACTGCAAATGAGTATTCGTTTTCAGACCCATATTTATATGGACTCGGTTTTTCGTTGTTTTGATGCGTAGTTTCTGTGGTTAAAAATTCGACCAGAACCTTTCAGGAACACCCCATATAAAGATATTGAAACATCATCCATAAGATTAATGTCAAAATCAACTTAAAGCAATAATAATTATTGTTAAAAAATGTAAAAGTTTGGAAATAATTGATTTTATACGAGTGGGTTTTTTTTTCTATGTGATTTCGCAAATATGCGACAAGAAAAATTCTTTCAGATTCTCGTTAAGTTCGAAAGAAAGTTTGCTATTATGCGACGTTGTGGTGCAGGTTATATTTAACACTGATGTTGAGGTTTTATCATTATATGGGAATTTCGATGTATGCGATTATCGATTCATATGAGTATATCTTATAATGCGATTTCGTTAACACGTGACGAGATAATTCTTTCTCATGCTCATCATATGCGAGAAAACTTTACTATTATGAAAATTTGTGCATTGGTGCGCGAGTGACAAGTTTGTAACTTTATGTGGAATTCGATATGTGGTTTTCGATTTATGCGATGTTTGCGAAGGACGTACTCCTCGCATAAATCGATGTCGTCCTGTATAACGGAGTTTTTCTTAAATGTTAAAATAAAGGTCGTGTGGGAGTCGTGGAAAATATTTAAGAATGGTGGGGGATACCTCGAAATTGATGGGGGCGTTTTTTTATACGTGTTTAATAGCACATTAAACCGCAGTTTTTGGCATAAAAATGACTATTAAGTCATTTTATGGATGTGTTAATGAAATGATGTTGAGAACTAATACAAACAATTATACTGTAAACATGCATTAATCCGGCATTTATACGAGTATTAGATGTGCCGGTTACATGAATATTCCGGTTTCACGACAGAAACGTTTAATAAAAAGTTAAACACACTAGTATTCGGGTCTTAGTACAGTATTTAAAACATCATTTAGACTGGTCCAAATTCATATGGAAAAAATAAAGTATGGAAATATGTGTCTCCACAAGGTTGCCTGTGTTCCATTTATAGTTAGGAATCAGCGTACGAAATTTTAAAGAGATCAGAAAATATTTACTGGTACCTCCAAAATGCACATTTTTGTAGTTAATTTGTGTAAAGC
>JAQIWH010002428.1:0-24707 GCA_034695005.1 Cryptops parisi | reverse complement strand
GAACTTGATTTACGTTAAGAATGATATTGCGCAATAGTTTAGTAATACAATACTCACAATGAAACCGCTACCGGACAACACATCAATTATTGGCCAGGGATTTCTCGGCACTTTGGGAAGTGGCCGGCCAAAGTAAAGTAGCATATACACTGATAATTTCCGTTACATCGGACATCGGACATTGGCCAAAAGCCTCGGCCAAGGTGCGAAATGGCTGATCATTTCCCACTTTGGCTGGACTTCGGACTTTGGCGGTGACATATACACTATACAGTGTGGGTGTGTGTGTATATATATATATATATATAAATATTTATATGTATATATGTTACAGTATACCTGTAATGTAACATATTTATACTTTGTAATAAGTCTATCGTTGTGGCTAGTTGACTATTAAAAAGTTTCTTCACTATATAAATTATGATAAAATTTGATCAAACCGTACAGAATGAGGGTTACAGAGTAAAGGAAACTTGGCATCGTTTCTTACCTGCAAATAAAGAAAAAAACAAATGATTAAAATTAAATCATTAAATTCACTTACAAAATTTAAAATTCAATAAACTACGTCTACGGTACACCTAATTAGAGATTTTATACGCATTTTAGATACCTTTTATTTATATGTATATGGAAACTTTTAAAAAAGCCTTTGTTCGTCAAATAAATAACAATGACGTCAAAATGACGTCAAAATTTTGATCAATAACAATAAAACTAGTCTTCTCTGCGGTAAATTTAAATTCATTCTGTTGAAATGTAATCTGAGTATGTATTTCTTAACGTATTTTGTGGATAGTTGAGAGGCCCGTTTATGACGTTAATAGTTTGTACTTGGGCTATGCGTTTATGTTGGTTTACACAAACAAAAACATAATCAATCATTGCTGGTTCATTAAATTCATTATTAACACTTTTAATGCGTTTTTTGTTTAACTAACGTGGTCTCCAAACTCATAGCTAAGTACGAACAATTAGCTCCACCAAGGGCCTTTCACAAAATAATGTAACAGATTGAATAACTTTTTGTGCATAAAAAGTTATAAACAAATACTGAATCTTTTTGTTTTGTAACTTATTTTTTAATGTTGAAACTTTAAAGAAAGATAGGATTAAAAGTCTAAGTTGACATCAAGTTGTGCAAGTACTATGTAACAACAAATACGAGCGAATTATGTGCATGCTAAATTACACTACAACGTAATCCAGTTAACTCAAGCTCTACGGACATAACAACGTTCTGTTTACTAAACACAAATCCCAAGTTAAATAACTAATCTTTTCGAGGACCACATTGTCTAAACAATTAAAATTCAGTCACCACGAAACCAATCTTAATCAACTTTAACTTTCTTAACAGCTTTCTGCTGTATATCAAACGCAACTTTTGCATTTTTCAATTTAACATCACGCTATTATTTTCAACAATTTTTTTTTCTAACAGCGAAAAATTATAAATATAAAACAACATTAAAGAGTGGAAAGCACTGTCTCATTTTTCCCTCGTCCGAGTAAACACTACGCCTTCCTCCAATTTTATGCCTTACCTCAGGAGACATTTGATAATACTTTAACGCGAAATTTTTACGGGAAAAGAGAGAGTGAGAGGGAAAAGCATTTGCCTCGCATTACGTATCCAATGACAGGAGAAATGCCCCGAGACCACAAGAGAAGAATGGATTTTTCCTTGGCAAGTCCACGAGGGAGAAGACAAAAGAGAACATTTTAAAGAGACGGGAAGAAGAAGAAGAATGGCAAAAAAAAAATACTGGGAAGGGAAAAGTGTGACGAAATTTGATTAAAATGTAGAATAGCCGAGGAATCCACCTGGAGATTTTCCTTTAAATTCATCCTCGATGCAAACGACATTGCCACTTTGAAAAGAAATAATGAAATTTCATTGGCAATTTCCAAGAGAACGGTTACCCTTACCATTACGTCAATAACTCCTCCCCCTCGACTTAACGGATCTTTCGGTTTAGAGGAATATTCGGATTTTAAATAGACAAATTATGTTCTTATTACGAATGTAGTAATTACAAAGTCTCAAAGATTTTGCTCTTTCACTTTTTTTTTTTTTGCTCCACAACTAGTTCGCATAGATTCAATGAAATGTAGTAGACTCTTAATTAAAGAGACAAGTTATTAGTTTACAACAAAATTTCCAGTTCGACACTTATGGTATACATATATATAAAAGAGATGATCCGGTTAATATAGGTTTTTATACTCTTTATATCAGGTTCACTTGTGTGAATGAGTGAGTTTGTGAGCTGGGAATTAAACGTATACTGCCATGTACAGTTGTTTATAAGAATGATATTGTATAGTTCAATGTACCGAAACGCATAAAACGCATAAAACGAAAACCGCATAAGTTCTTCGCATAAATAAAAAACCGAAAAAGTACAATGTGAAAAAATCGCATATATAAATAAACCGAAAATTGCAGAAATCAAAAATGGAATTACTCAAAACTCGCATAAATCAATTATCGAATTACTCAACAACTGCATAAATTTTTAATTCTCATAAATCGAAACATGCAAAAATTAAAACAAAAATTGCATTGTGTATGTAAATAAGTATATCTGTAGATGACAGTAGGGCATATAAAAAAGTAAGCTTGAATATCAGTTTAATGTACTTGTTATACATGACCCGCTTAATAACGTTTAAATTATATACAACCATTGTAAAAATCTAGTTATTATATTATTATATACAGTATCACTGATTTATTGACATGTGGTATAGTGGTATTGCGTCGTAACGTTGCAATTAAACCAAATTACACATATAAACTACACAGATTTCTGGCACATCTTAACGAGAAAAACGACTGAAAGTATCTTACAAGTTAGTACATTAAATGAGAAAATTAGAATCAATTTAGAAACTACCCGAAAAAAAAAATCCGTTTAGATGACGTCATAGTTGGAGTTGTTTTCTTTTTTTTTAACGATACTTTATTATTCTTGCGGAGTGGTTCGTTTCATTTAACGCTCTTTCCGGTCATAATTGGATTTCACGAAATTAACCAATGCTATCAACCAATTAATTACTTTTACCTTTTCCCGTTGTTACTAATTGCAACCATAAAGGGAGAGACGACAGGCTTAGTTCGCTAATAAAAAGTCCCGTTGCATTTCGTGATTCGTGTAATGGAATGGGAAAAAAAAGTTAGGAAAAATGTCGCAAACAACACTAAACTACGTTTAGTACGCGTGTTAATCGGAAGTTTAACACAAACCAATAAAGTAGTTAGTTTAATAATTACGAAATAATAATGAAATAGCAGAAATAATCCAAACACACGATGGTTACAAATCTTTGAATCTAAACAACGTCCAGAAACACGGCTCTGTCTGCCTGTTTCAAACATTTATATACGTGTATATACAGTAAATTAACTTCTCATAACATACCATTATATACAGAGTGTGCCAAAACTTTACTATATTCCAGCAACAAACCTTTTACTAGCTTTTCATGCATACGTTGCGACTTGGAATGTAGTGAGAAATTCGCCTTCGCAATATAGTACGTCGAGTTTCGGAACACCTGTGTATATGTACGTATGTATGTATATACAGTATACACAGCGTGAGTCTTTTATCGTGACAACCAAATATTATGAAAACAAAGCATGTGACAAACAAACGTGTCACAAATAAATATTACACACAAATGTATATACATACACAAACAAATATTGTTTGTGTATGAGCACTTTCTAATGGTACTATTTTGAATGACCTTGAAATTAACTTTTTACAAAATCTTATTGTTTAATTTTAAACAATGCGTCGTAAGAGAAAGTTGTAGCCACGACCCTATTTATTTCCAACAATGCAACTAAAATAAAAAATTGATACAACAATAAAGAGTAAAAAGTATGCTGCAACAACAACTTCTCTGCAAGTCGCACATGTTATTCAGTGGAGTTATTTTACTTCATAGTTATGCAACTATCAAATTCATATTTAAATTAACCCTGTAGCAACTAAACTAACTCCACTGTGTGATTCAGTTGCATTATCTTTTAAAATAATGCAACAGGAAGTTTCATTAATTAAAAAACTTCTTGAAAGTGTAGATTTTTTAGAACAAAAAGGGGTTGTTCATTTAGCTAATATTACTCTTCACACATGACGTAAACCAGTTTCCACAATCATGCTTTTTTTTACCGTTTAGATACATCATTCATTACATTCCGTTCCAAAGTTACAGAGAAAACAAATTGTTCAGATAATTTTGCTCCACCCTGTACAACGTATAATAATAATCTAGTGAGTAGCGAATACGGCACATTCCTTTGGTGATATTGTATCGCCATGCAATAATTACACACAATTGCACGATTAAACGCCACATTTCATTCTATAAGTTAGCCTCAATAAAACAACAGAGAAGACTAATGAAGCATCACAAACATCTCATCTCTACATTCACTTCCGCGACACACCTATTTTCGACACAATATAGCTTTCCACCCATATAGCTTTCGGGGCTTGCAAAATAGATCACGCACGAACGGAGAAACGGGGAGGGGAGAACAATTTTAAAATTAGGTAAAAGAAGTGCAATAGAGAGAATAAGAGAGAACTCTGAGTTTTGGCTTGGTCGGGAGAGAGAGAGAGACCCCAGGGTCCTTAACGCTTCTTCGGTTGGCAAACGACGCATGAAGATGACAAACGGGTGGCGGCGTCAAAGCAACAAGCCTTTTAGTAGTATATGGGGGCTAAAAGAGGCGCCTGCTGTCCCACCACCACCAACACCAACACTGGTAGTAATAGTAGTAGCAGTAACATTACTAAGTAAAGATCAATTTAAAAACGCTCTGTTCTCCAGCTTTTCGCATTAAATTGGTGGCGCTGGTGAAGCATCATCAGAGTGCAAGGGGAGGGCCCTGGGGAACTCCACAGCCGGCGCCGATGGTATTTAGAGACCTCGACAATGGTGAAGGGGGTTGACGACCCCACTTTAGAGACCCCCCAAACACTGATGAGCGGGACTTTGTCGTTCAAAGAAGAGTACCCCCAGTTAAAAAAAAAATTTGTATAGAAAAGAAGTAAAAAAAAAAGTAAAGAAAAGACACGACACAAATATATGTGTGGGTGGATGTGTTGAACGAAGAAAGAAAAAGTGGGGGAATTAAAAGTCTTGTGCAGGCTGAAAGTCGATTAAACTCGCTGGCCTCCAATTAGAAGACGACGCGTTATATAGGAGTAAAGAACCCTCCCCTTTTTTTTTCTTCTTCATCGTTTTTTTTATATCGACCGAACTATAAAAGAAAAGACATTTCACTCGACCTTTGCAATCGATGGGGGCAACGTCACCTCGAGAAAAAAAAAGTGAATGTTGAATGAATGAAAGGCGAATGGGGCTCTTTCAAGACGTTCCCAGCCCCATTTGAAGAACCCCCAACTTGTCAATCAGCAGCTGCTCACACTTTTTAGCTAAGGAACACACAAGGACCTTCTCCAATTACAACCCCTGACGACGTTTCTTAATTACCTATAAATTGTAAAACTTGATTTTCTTTTCCAATCGAACAAAACTTTTCAGCCACCTGTGTACACATTATGGCAAAAAAAAATTGTTAAAATAAAAAAAAAATAAGTTACCCTCATTTTAAGTGGCTTTGATTTATTTTATTTATTTTATTTTATTTTTTTCATAAAACGGTCACAAAAACCGAAAGGTAACAACTAGGTTATATACTTAACAATAACTAAAATAAACTTATAACAAAACTAACAAGCTCATAAAATTCAATAACAATTCAATAACAATTTCCGATTAAGTTTGAGTTATTATAAACTCTTTGAAGAAAACATTTTTCCAAAACTAAACTGTTATCGAATTTGAGTACTGTATTATCCAATTATATTATTTTCTTAATTATTAAGCAATAAATTAATAAAAATTCAGAAAAAAAGTAATTTCAAAGAGAGGAGGAGAGTATCAAATAAAAACTTTCTTCAAAACTTTTTTTTTAAATTTTCAGAAGTAAACCGTTATCGGATTAGAGTATTATCCGATTAGATATTTTCTTCAAAACTTTTACACAAAAATACAAAAATTGTTTTTTAATAATGCAAAAAAATTATAAATAAATAAACTGTCTGAACTTTTACACTCCGAAACGGATAATCGCATTTTCTTTTTCTTACTCTTTATAAAACAAAAACTAACCCATATATACATATGTATTCCATTTCGTTTTCCTATATATAACATAAACAAAAAACTTTTTATATAGAATTTCGTTTTGTATACATCATCATACCTACAAACCTTTCACTAACTTATACATTCTTTCACTTTTCAATTATTTTTTTCTAAGGTATATTTTTTCTTACTACGGATCAACGTGAAGAAAAAATAATAAATAATACCCCTTCCCCCCCCCCTCTCAAAAAAATATAAAACAAGAAAAACAAAAAAGTAAGAAATTGTTGACAGGATGAGAAAACATTGAACAAAGAAGAAGAAGAAAAAGAAGAAAAAAGTTAAAATTTTCTCTTTTCTGTCCGTTATCAGAAAAGACGTAAAGATGGCGGGAAAAAATTTTCGACAGAATAAGAAGTAAAAAAATATAAAAAATATATATTTAAAAAAAAAAAACAGGTACAAAAGAAAAGAATAGGGAGTAAGTGAAATTATTCCGTTTGGAAAAGCTTTATCCCTCCCGAAACAAGCTCTCCAACAAAAGCGTTTCTTCTTCTTTCAAATTCATAAGTCTGTCAAAGAAATAATATAATAAAAAAAGAAGAAGAACTGTAGTTCAAATGATGAATAAAACGCTTGGAAAAATCCAGTTAATCACGAAAAGAACATTTTTTTGTGTGATTACTTCAACATGTGTTCGTGGTTGATAAAAAAATATAAAGAAAGAAAGAAATTATCCGATCGATAGATCGATAGTATAAGAAGAGCTACTTATCACAAAGATATATATATATAGATATGAAAAAATAAAATAATTGAAAAAAAAATTAATATAAAAATTGGATAAATCATTTGATTTCTGACGTTTTGCAAACTTGACATTCGAAAAAAGAAAGACATAGAAATAAGTTTTAAATATACAAAAAACAAAAGACAAAAAGATTTAAACAAATAAATCATTAATCTTGTCGGTTTTATACTTTTTTTGTCTGTATGATTAAATTTGTAAAAATTTTTTTTTTTTACAAAAACAAAAATTTGTTTTATGTCTTATCCCCATTTAACAATTTTAGCTATATCGAAAAAACATATCGAACCGTGTTTTTGTTATTTATTATATTTTTTTGTTGATAGATTTATCGAACTTTTTGATCAGCATCAATACAAAGTTTCTTTTCATGTCAATTTAAACTTATACAAAAATTTAATCTTCTTTTTTTGTGAATTCAATAGTTTTATCGACTTTTATTACGAATGTAAAATTTTGCCGACAAAAGCAACTTTTTGAATAATGCCAGCTGATCGGTTGATATCTAATACGTACAAGTTTAAGTTTGAATGACACGATCGACTTTGCTACAATTTTCCTGCGATTTTAATCTGCAACCGACCAACGGTGATGTTTGTCTCAGTTGCAACCGAAAAAAACCCCACGGCATTAGTAGGGTTGAAACCAAATCGCAATGAAATCGCAGTAAAAGTTGATCGTGTCAGTTGGCCTTTAGGTATCTAAACAAACAAAGCAAATATCTACACATTTGTAAAAACCGACAATTAGTTCCCGATTTTCAAAGGCAATAAAAGTCGTTCATTCATTCATTCATTTATGCGACGCTACACGTTCTGCAAAATTCCGTATAAAATCGCATATTTATTTATTTATTTTAAAATTACACGTCTTGTAAAGATAAAATAATGTAAAATTCATACACTTTGTAGTACATGATTGAATAAAGATATATCAATATTTTCAGAAGATGGCAAATCTATTAATACAACGTTCAATCACTTGTGCACCACACTACAAAATCGCCTATAACGAGCATTAAGAAAATTGTTCTTTTTTGCATAATAGAATGTTTTCCTGGTAATGTATACAATCCAGGCATTTCATAAAATGCCTAGGCATTATATAAAAATTAATTTACTAGAAAATTGAAGGTTTGCCCGGAGTAACGTTGTATGTTACAAAAATTCAATATTGAGATTAATATGGAAAACTGTGCATCATATATGGGCCTATAGCTAGTGCCGTCGATAGACAAACTTATACCTATCTAAAACATACATATATCACAACAATATAAGTTAAAATAATAAGTAACTAACAAACGTTGCGAAGCAACATTAGTTGAAACAATCAATTGCATAATAATAATTTAATAATAATAACTTTCCCGTCATTTTGACGCGCTATATACTAGTTTAAAACATATAATAGCACCAAAAAAATCTTACTCTGCATAAATACATTTATTTTACTATTCATTCTTGAATGCATATAAAACTCTGCACCCCAAATTTAAAAATAAAATAAAATTCTATTAACGCGTATTTCCGCTTACATTATTCATCAAAGGTGGGCGACGTAAAATAAAATCTCAAACCAAAAAAAAAAAAACACAAAAAAACATGGTCACTTTACGACAGCTTCTGTTCCGGATACAACAACGTAAAGTAAAAATAAAGAATAAAAAATAATAAAAAATAAAACTTTACAAAAAATAACATCATTCCAATTTCTTAACGCGGTAGAAAACTACGTAGAAGAATAAAGGTAAAAGTATAAAAAAAGAGTCGTGTGTTTACGACACATCAACGACCACTGTGAAAGTCCCTCTTCATAGCTGTTGGCTCGTAAAAGGGCCATGTTACAGCCTTTATAGTGCTTTGTTGCATGATGGGAACAATTTGCCTATGGTAGTCGTCACGTGATCGACTGACAGCAACCCTTGATGTTTTTTGTTGTTAGTGTTTTTCTTTGTTGTTTTTTTACAAACCACCGACAAAATTTTCTTTATGCCATGTAAGGTTCAAAACATAATTCTGTACACAAAGTGAATAACAAAGTTTTGTTGTTGTTGTTTTCTAATAAAAATTGTCAAACAAAATATTAAAGCTAATTGATGAGCTTATTTCCAAAACGTCTTGTCTTCACTATTGATGATAAAAAAATTTAGTTTAGAGGCTCTGAAAACTATCTGTGCATCACTGATTCCAAATATGTTATTTTCAAGACTCAAAACTTAGTATACGCAAATTCTGTGGTCAAATAAATGAAAATAAATGGTTTTTACCGTTTTCTGATAAATGGTATTTCATGGACTTAAGACATTTTGGAAATAAACTTTTCAAAAAAAACATTTTGAACGAAATTGTATTTCCGAGTGACAATAACGAAAGATAATATAAAGTTAACAAAATTCACAATTTTTTAGATTTGTAATTCGCTATGTGATTCTATAATTACGTGTGAATGTTTAAATTACTTACTCTTCCCTGTGTATGTACACACAGATACACGCACATAAACACACATTGAGTAAATCGGTACAAAATTACGTGACAAAAGTGTACAGTGAACCTTCCTTATCCGCGGATTTAACCGACCACGGGTTAAAAATAATCGATATTTTTGGAGAAAAATCGATATTTCGAAAATTTTGTATGTGAAAAATCATTAGTCACTAAATGATAATATAATGCACAACATAAATGCACAACATAAATCACTTATGATACTTCACAAAATTGAGTATGTGAGTATGCGAGTTTCTACATAAAACAAAACTGCTCGATGAATTTAGATGATCGAAGTGTCTATGGATTCGTCTTGATATATGGAGTATCAATGCCTATATGCTGTTAATTAAAAACCAATATGGCGGACGATATACGCCAGTTTTTCCTCAAAAGTATTTTTAATGTACTTGTTTTTTGTCAGGTTATAAATAATTAAAAATTTAAAATTTGGTTTTAAAACAAAAGCACAGTATCAACCAAAAAGTGCACTAAAAAAAAAAAGTTTTTCTAACATTTTTCTTTTAAAATGTACATTTCATCGTATCATCACCGTATATGTATCGCTTTCCCTCGATACAAATGTGTTAACCTAGAAGTCAGCCAATTTTTCGGTACCATAGCGTTATAGTAAAGGCTGACTTTCAGATTGACACATCTGTATTGCAGGAAAGTCATAACACCCTTTACGAGTTTCAATACCTGCGATTATAATATAGCATTTACGACCCTTTAAGTTTCGCACATTTAGGAGTTTACGTTACGAGATATTAAAATATGTGTATTTCACTAGCTTATATTCTAATTGAATCAGTTACATTGAAAACTTCATAAAAAATGTTTTTCGTTTAAGACGGGGTTTGTTTTTATGAATAGACAGCAGTAGAACTATAACCAATAGGGTGATCCTTATAATGGAGGATAAAAACAAAAGTTTTATATTAAGCCGGAACATCAACTTATCTTGTTTCAATATTGAAATAAATAATATTCTTGAAATTTGGTGAATTTCGCATGCAATTTGGTGAATTTCGCATGAAATTCAGAGGTCGCTACTAAAGTTGGAAACATTGGTTTGACACATAAGAAGGTGAAAAACAAAAGTTCTGTTTTGAACAGGGACATAAGCCAATCTTGTTCTAATATTCAAACAAGTAATATTCTCAAAATTTGACCCGTTTTAGATGTCATTTAGAGGTTGCTGCCATAGTTTGAAAGATTGGTTTTAAACATGGGTTGCATTAACACGCAAATTTTCAAAGTTTCTCAATAACGATTGCTAAATATTGTTCAAAACTAACCTAATTTTACTAGAATTAATCTTTTTTTCCATAATGGCAAAAATTCAATCACATCGATCTCATCCATTTTTTTTTTACAACTTGAAAATGCGGAACACTTTAATAGCTATGTGTATAAAAATAGTAAAATATACAAAATTTTAGAAACATTACTTATGACCTTCACTTTCCAATCGCACAAATACAACAAACACAAACCCTTCGAGATACTAACCAACACTAGTGGTTAAACCATCACGTTTTAACCTCCCAGCACGTTCACCAATCGTTTTTCCGCCACCACTCTCCACACAGAAAACGACTGATGAACAACGAAACGATGCACTGTTCCCCAAACTAAAAGAGAAAAACACACCACCACACATAACAAACACGTAACACACTGTGTTGTACACCGTTTGAGAAAAGCCAAGAAGTGGTCGTCGGGTAGATGAAGAAGAAAAAGAAGAAGAAAGTCGGTTCGGATGATTGAGTTGCAACCAATTTAGCTCTCATGAAGCATGGGAGCCTAGCGACGATTTCGGTTTCCACACCAACCATTTCTTTTACCACCACCCCCATCCCCCTATTCCCATCTCCCCCACAGAAACCTCACCATCCAACGAAGAAAGAGAAGCAGAAGAAAAAAAAACAGCAACTGTGGGTAGATAGCTGGTGGTATTAGCTGCCAACAACAGCAGCCAACCAACCAGCCAGCCAAACAGCCAACCCAACATTACCCCCCCCCTCTTTTACTTTTTTCGCTGGTGTACCGCTGGCGAAAGATATTTATAGACTCGATGAGAGAGTCACCGAGTGACGTTTAGCGTCAAATAAAAACGAGCCACGGGCCACGAACAGACGGTGTTGCGAATAAATCGTCGTGGTCGCCTAATTCCTCAGCTGACGCTTGGCTGTCGCTTCGGGTGATTGGTTGGAAATGGGTAGAGGGGACAAGTGTAAAGAAAAGACTATACGACACCCTACTTTTGGTCCCCGCCCCAAACCAACGCGAAGAAGAAGAAGTCACACATAAAGAGAAAAAAAAATAGTTGAAAGACGCTGAGAAATGAAGTTGACAGAGAACAGTTTGAGCAACATCACCAAGAGCCAGAAAAAAAAATTGGAAAAATTTCTTTTTTCCCACAGTTCTCATCGTCAATGATTCACACTCTGTGCGTGGTCCCCCAAATAAGGGAAAAGATAAACTCGGATATAAGATGTTTTATGGGGGGAGGTTCATGAAGCAAAAAAGCAGTTCATTGATGTAGGCCAATGAATGATGATGATGATGATTATGATGAGAGTGATGGTGGTGATAAATGATGATACATATAAACATGATGTATAAAAATCCTGTATCCAATTCCCGTGATTGTGGTTTATTATCCAACAATATGTTCTAATACGAATCATCCCAAACTTTCATAAAAACATGATACATTTTATACATTAAACATATTACATCTTACTAAATAAAACCCAAAAGTGACTTTGTTTTCAGTTGATAAATTTAAAAGTTTAAACAATAAAGGCAACAATGAATCAATTAATGAATTATATTTTTGAATTAACATGAAATTCTCGCGCTATCTCTGTATATCTATCGCTGGATCAGGTGGTATACATTTTAATTTCAAATAGCATTCGTTGATTTTTCAACGGATTTAAGCTAGTAATGTGTAAAATCATTATCCAGTTTCCGTGATTGTGGTTTACTATCAAATACTATGTTTTCATACGAATTATTCCGATCCAAACAACTTTCATAACAACATGTTATATTTTTATACATTAAACTCATTACGTATTAAACATGTTTATATGTTATACAGTGGAATCCGATTGTTGTGATCACTTTGGGACCAGTGCCTTTTGATGATAATAATAATAATAATAGCTGGCGGCTAACATTAAACGATAAAACTAAACAAACAGTGTGTTGAGACCGACTGATAATGGTAACAATAGCTGATTGATACCTTATCCGTGATTATAATAACCGGATTCCATCATTTTTTCATAAAAAACATGCTATTTTAGAACTTATGGTTATCTGGATATTCGATTATCCGGTACTATGATCATTAAAACATGTCACCAGAACTGTTAATTGACAATTTTTTTACAACACTAAAAACTTTACTATCCGAATGTGATAGAATCAAGCTTATTTTGAATAATCTGGATTTTCAATGTATATGTATATTTGATATTCAAAAAAAGTCAACAACGTTGTACAACTTCAACATCTAATAAACAATATAAATGTACACTATTAACTTACAATCATTCGTGATTCGGATAATCTAGTTTTTCAGTGTAAGATCTGTTTTTAGTTTTTTAGTGTTTTTAGTTTATAACTTGAACGTATTTCAAAAACAAAAACCGTAAACGTAAAAATGTTGTATGCGTAGCGTAAAACCGAAAACGTAAAAATGTTGTATGCAAACGTGAAATGCTATTTAATTGTTAATAACATGACGCAGTCTTTAATTTTAATGACACAAACCTAAAATGCTTTATATACAAGAAATTTTCAGTTTATACGAGTTCTATATTATGTGATTTAGCTACAACACAATAACAAAAACAACAGCAAAACACGAGGACTCATAATTAACAAAAAAAAATTTATATTTATGCGATTTAGTTACAGTTATGCACGAATAACTGACCACTGAAAGTTTACGTTAGAATTCGATATATGCAATCTCTATTGATGCGAAATTTGCGCTAAACGCAATCTTCGTAAAAACATCTTATTCCTGACACAAGACAAAAATACGAACTTAAGAACACATTGAAAACATTTATCACCTTCCCCCTTCTCCCAAATAGCTATGTGAACCTACATTTACACTAAAATGCCACTCAAAATCCTGCCATGGCGATAACGACACACCCAAAAATTACAGAGTATTAAATTTCATCTTGCTATTAGAAGGTTGGTAATAATGTCAACGTACTTCCGCCACTCGACTACTACAAACTTTGCCAAAGACGACTATGTCCGGCGATTGAATGAAAACGATTTCCAATGAAAATCCGGAAATAATTACCGACTTTGGAAACAACCGGATGCGATGGAGGGGAAATAGTCAGAAAATGATACTGCGACTTCACTATTGTTCGGAAATTAATGTCTCTCCAAAACTATATCTACTCGAGGAAAAGCCTGGGAACAATAACAGCTGCGATCGAGCAATAACAAGCCACGCAAAGGTATTACTATTATTATCAATACGAATCAAAATCTCCACCAGTTTGACAATCGACATGTCAAAAATCGAAACTTTGTGTCAAAATTCATTCTGATTTTAATTTCACGTCGCTAAACACACCATAACTTTTCGTGGACATTACAAAATCAATTAGAACAATTTTCACACGTGGCTTCACGACAAATTTAAAACTTTAGTCTAGGTCAATGAAAATTGGCGAATAACGAAAATAATCTTCAAATTTGAACTATTTTGTTTAACGCTAAAATGATTTACGTCTAAAATATCGGCGTCAAAATTTGAACAATCCGCTATAAAAATATCCATTTTTGGAATGTTGAAATTTCACTTCCGCACTTTGCTCGACGTAGGAAAACTAACTGCTAGATGTTTAACCAAATTTCGGGTCAAATTTGAACATCCTAAAAATTGAATTTTTTTTTTTTAAGTGACGTGTTCAAATTTAACCCGGATTTTGTTCGACGTTAAATATCTAGCAGTCAGTTTTCCTACGTAGAACAAAAATCCGGGTCGAATTTGAACATGTCACTTAAAAAATACACATTTTTAGGGTGTTCAAATTTTAAGTCACGTTTACATACACGTAAGGTTTTGTCATCAGTCTAGCATGAAGAGATCAGTTTGACAGATAAGACCAACGCAAAAACACTACTCATTCAGTTCATTCAATTTGTCAAACTTGCCGTCCACCAGTACCGTTTTGTCTGTGCAATCTGGCGTGATCATGCAGAACTGACGACAAAGGGTTACGTGTAGACTGGATTTAGCAAAAATCCGGGTCAAATTTAAATATTTTGCTTAAAAAAATACACATTTTTTCGATGTTATATTTGATCCAGATTTTACTGAACGTTAAACACCTTGTAGCTATTTTCATTATTTTGAACAAAAATGTGAACATTTCAAACAAATGATATTAGTTTTACAAAATGTCGTTTCATCCACAAAAAAATGAAAAATCACTTCAAATTCATATTTTTTTAAAGAAAATTTGTCAACTCTCGTTTCAGTAGATTTAATAAGCAGAAGCATTTGGAAACATGACAGTTTAATTGGACCATCTGTTTTTTTAAGTTGAATTTGACAAATTAGTTCAAAATTCGTCTCGCTCTGTATTGAGTTACGTGTAAGAAATCGACTCATAAACTGCGTTTAGAACTCAATTTTTTTTTCGTCAACCACATTCTTTTTTTGTCTTCTTCTCGACTTTCACCTAATGTTAGCACACTGATGGCCCACTTTAGAACCATTGATCTTACAAAAGAGTAACTTACAAGAAGAAGTGTACTAATAAATTGTTGGAGACACTAGTTGTGTTTGCTTGCCTTAGTCCGCGGGGGACAGATGAGAAATTTTTGTTGACAAACTTGGCATTCTTTACATTTTTTGCTTTGTGTTAAATGACTTCTTTATATTTTTTTTGGTGTCCTTTTTCTTTTTTGGATGATTTCCAAAAAGTTCTATGTTAAGGTCAATTTGACTCACCTCGCGGAAATCCATTCGTCTATTCAATTGACATTAAACATTTTTCACCGAAAAGTCAACTTTATATAGAGTCAATTACCTTTTATACACAACACTAGATCCACTTTTTAAGACGTTTTTCCGGAAGCCAATATTGCTACACGAAAAACATTTTAAAAGGATAAACTTTTATAAAAAAAAAAATTGTTTAGGCCAACCCTTTACAAAATGTAATAAAATAAAAAAGTTGTAGATTTTTGAAGTAGATTATAATCTTATTAACTGAGAACGTGTAACATCTTAAATGCAATTTATGAACATGAAATAAAGATTTTTTTATATAACAAATTTTAAATAAAATATTTTTTACACAGAAAAACTTTAAAAATATTTTTATCAATTCTTTTTATCCCTTGTAAAATTGAATAAAATTTAATGAAATTATTTTTTGTCAATTTTAAAGTAAATATACAGCTATAAGATTTTTGTAAGTAAAAATTTATCATCATATGATAATATACTATAATATCGTATTCTATTGTATGCGCAAGCATTGTATAGAATGTCTAGCTTCTTTTGGCGAAGTATGAAATTAGCATTGGAATTGTTACGCTATGCAAGAGTTCAGGTTCGGTTTAAATTTAGGCTTAATTTTGGTTTGTTTTTTTAGAGATGTGGTTTACTGACCTAAACTAATTTTTTATAAAATTAAATAAAAATTAATTTAGATAACTTACTCTTACTTTTTTGTATCTGTTGTAAGGAACCTAAACAAGTCTGAATAAAATATTATTTCATACTTTGACAAAATGACCAAGCATTTTATAAAATGCCTAGATTATATACATTGCCGTTAACGTAATATACGGTAAAAAACAAGTGCATTAAAATTTTTTTACTCTTTATACGTTATACCGGTACTGTCATATATAGATATAAATAAAAAAAAATTTGATTTATGCGATTTTTGATCAATGCGAATTTCGATTTATGAGAATTTAAATTTACGCGATCGTTGAGCAATCCGATATTTGATTTATTCGAGTTTTGAGCAATTCTATTTTTGATTTTTTGCAGTTTTCGATTCACTTATTTATATATGCAATTTTTATTTTTTTTTTTTTACATTGGACTTAACGGTTTTTTATTTATGCGGTTCTCGTTTTAAAAACGAGAACATTGGTACATTGGTTTTTGGTACATTGAATTATACAATATATTCTTATAAACAACTGCACATGAGAGTATACGTTCAAATTTCTTCATTCACTCACAAATAAAGCTAGTATAAAAATGTTAGCACTTCTTAAGTGAAAAGGTTCTTAAGCATCAAAACTTCTTAAGCGGGAAACGACGAGAAAAAAAACAACTTGGTTCAACTTTTATATAGCGAAACTGGAGTTTTGGGCTAATTTTTTGCTTGTTTAAAAAAATCGATCATACCAATTCTGAGTACTATACAAACATTTCACCAGTAAACTACTATTAAAACACTACTGATTTTCTATTTATCCACTGCATATCACTCTTATTTTTCGTTCTTTAGCAATTACCGAACGTCTTTTATATAAACGTCTCAATGTCTCCCTCTCTCTTTTTCGAAAACTCAAAAGCACTCAACGTCCGAGAGATAAAAGTCTCCATAGAATTACTAACGACAAGAAAAATGGAAATAATATAAAAAAAACGGAGAAAGACAGTCAACATAAAAAATGCATCGACAAAAAATATATATATATATGTATATATATACATATACACACAAAAAAGAAGTAACATATACCAAGATAAAAAGACACACAATAGGTATATGTATAAGGCCCGTAGGAGATTGCTTATTATAAGACAAGGATCTAGCATTTTATTTATGAGCATTGGGCCTAAGACATTCGAAGAGTCGCCTAGTCGACGAATCATTAAGAGACCCGAAAAAAAGATATAGAAAAGAAAAGATGGAAGAACAAAGAAGAAGAAGAAGAAAAATGGAACGAGAAGTAATCACTGTTTTCCCTTCGGCAAATGGAGAAGGAATATCAAATGGATGATGATCATGATAATGATGAAAATGATGATGAACAATAATACTGAGCGATAGAAACCAAATGGTGTACATAGAGACTGACAAAAATTCCGTTCCAAAAACTTTTTATATATCTATGTACAATTTTTTTTTGTTTGAAAGATAAACTATACAAAGATAAAACAGTGGAAAAAAATTTGGTTCATATTTTTCAAACGTGAATATCATTGTTTTTGTGAGAGTGGATATTTTATTTTCCTCGAGACGTTTCAACCAGTACACAATTAAAAAATCGAAGTGGTTGTTCGTTTATTTTATAATTGTACTGAACGAAAATTAATTATTGATATGATAACTGGAATAGGTGATGTGTTTGCAGAGATAAAAGGTAAATGGCGCAGCGATGTTGTCACACCACACAAATTTGAAAGTTTATTGACGATGCTAAATTTAGGATTTTTCATTCGACTGAGTTTCATAATATCTCAGTTACATTTTCAGTTCCAATTTTATTTTAATTAAATATAGGCATGAAAATTAATTATTATATAATTTCATATTTTATACATATGTCACCCGCAATGTATATAATGAAGGCATTCTATAGAAACGCCAAATATCTGATTTAGGCGATGTATGAAATTGGCCTCTGGTGTCCCGAAGACTGTCTAAGATGATAGCCTAAAATCATGCAGTGTCACCCTCCCCCTCCCCTCCCAATGTCGAAAAGTCAACGTTTGAAATTTTCAAATTACGAATAGACTGCCTCAAATTTAAAATGTTTTCATAGTTCGAATTTTTCGAACAAAAATGAACGAAAAAACACGTTTCTCATGCACTCGTTCATCAACTATCGTTTGTGTTTGGTAGCTCGGAGTCACCATTTTAGAAAATGACTGACTGCAGCGCCACTGTGACGAACACAACACAATTTCCACATAAACTTTGAGTTTTTGCTTCCGTTCCACCAAGAATCACATTTGTAAAACCTGATATGAAAAAATAAAAGTTTCTAAATGTTTAGATCTCATTGTAGACACCCTGTATATACAATACAATATATGTTACAATGTATAGACTCCAGGCATTCTATTGAACGACAAACCTGTTTCAGGCAATGTATGACATTAGCATTGAAATAGGTTACCAAAAATGTAGGTTAGGTTTAAATCTTTAAATACAGGCTAAATTTAGACTTAAATTTAAGAAAATTTCTTACTTTTTTTACTTTTATTAATTTCTTACTTTTTTGAGAAAATGTTATTAACTATCTTAAATAGTTGTATAAAAGATATTATTTCATATTTTTTATTTTTTTATTTAAAATTATGCATCCCGAACGGGATAAATCACATCAGTCAATCAGTCATTGAATACCATGCCAAAAGAGGTTAGCCATTCTTTAGAATGCCTGGATTCTCTACAATGCTGGTAACATCTTATATAATAAAAAACTAGAGCGCTCCTCCTCATCAGCTATGGAATCGCCACCGTGTGTGAAAATGCCGAAACCGATACTCGATTCGCACTAATCGTAACGAATAGTGCGAAGCAATACGAGTTAAAACAGTAAATAACTGAAACAAATGTTGCGAAACAACATAACTTAAAACAATAGAATCCCGTAATGAAAACAAACAAAAAACACTTTCCCGTCATTTTTGACGGGCTAGTACTGTATATATTTTAAAAAAAACATTACCTCACATTATTTCCAAGAAAATAAGAACTCCCCTCCCCCAAAATATTTCCTCACATCACCCATGGAATTTTTTTATTCTCCATTGAGAACGTTCTCTTTCTATACCATGTTTGGTCATCTATTTTGGTCGGTTGCAATGCCAACTTGCTCAGCCCATGTTTTCATTGCTTATCGACCCAATAGGTCCGACGACAAGTCGGTCTTCTCTTCTTTTTCCTATTATTTTTCCCTCTCTCTATTTTCTTTCTTCTTTCTCTATATTTTTTTATATCCTTCTTCAGTTACTCGCTGCCTTTTTTGCTCAGCTGGGAATCCACTTCTCGGCTCCATTTCCAATAGAGCAATTAGCCATACCGGGGTCTAGATTTGACCGGATTAGCAACGACCACCCCCGCAGCGCCCTCCCTCGTCACGCTGATGAAATCACACACATACACAGAAAACGAGTGAAAGAGGGGACGAGAGAGAAATAGATAAACCGAGTGAGTGATAGTGGAGTTTGATGAAACCATAGTGTTTGTAAGTCACACAAGGGTTTATATTTGTATGCATACTAAAATCTGTGGTATCACTAATTCTCACTATGTTTCTGTTTGTGTGTGGTAAAGTTTCTATACCCCCCCCTCTTCGTTTATCTCATCGACTTTTCGCTTCCCTCCTAATGAGCATTTAAATCCGTGTATCGGAAATCATTCGCTTTCTCTTTCTCTTTTCACACCAAACTTTTAACTTTCTCCACCACGTTTCTAAACGTGGCCATTTCACCAAAGTTGTTCTACAAGAAAAGTTCCTTTTGCTATAAACGTATCGGAAAATTTTCTTCAAGTTCGTCGCACCATCTTAGCTCACGAACGATAACAAATGTAATTTTTAAATAAAAAAAAGTAACGAAAAACCGATGTTTTACGAAACTTATCCTTATTAAACGGTAATCCTGAATTTATTGTTGATTCCTCTCGATTTACATATACGTACGTCTGATGTATACTTATAGATTATATTGTATACTTAATAGGCTATCTGTGTTTAAACCTGTACTGTATACTACGTAAAGAATGGTGCAAATGTCCCTTCATGATTTCAAAGTGGAAGACAAACAAGTGAATTAAAAATGCATACGCTTTATATAACCTACTGTCATATAGATATACTGTATGTACTATACACAGTGTACATACATACATACATACATAAATACATACATACATACAAACATACATACATAATACATACATACATATACATATACATATACATATACATATACATATACATATACATATACATATACATACATAATACAAAAAATCTATTTAATTTCTGCATGTTTTGATTTATAGAAATTAAAACTTATGCAATTTCTGAGTGATTTCGATATTCAATTTATGGATGTTTTGAGTAATTTGATTTTTGATTTCTGCACGTTCCAATTTATGCGAATTTTGATTAATGTGATTCGTTTTGATTAATTTCGGTTCATGCGATATCAAATTTGAGAAATTCGATATTTGATTAATAAGAGTTTTGAATAATTCCACTTTTGATTTCTGCAATATTCGATTGATTTATTTATTCATTTACATATATGCAACTTTTTTTTTACTTTGCACTTATGCGGTTTTGATTTTTACGAAAGACTTGTGAGATTCTCGTTTGATGCATTTATTTGGATGATTGAAGATTGGGCTAAACAGTATATTCTCATAAACGACAGTATACGTTCAATTTCCAACTCACTCACAGGTGAAGCTAATATAAAGAGTATAGAAATCAATTTAATATACTGTGTATGTTTGAAACAATAACATAAAGTACATTTCTTGAGTGTTTTTGCAAACAAATGTATTTTTCAAGTGACGTCTTCCTTCGCGTTGACATACTGTATGTGCTCTTTGCATAATTGCAGTATGGTGTGGTAGGAAGAAGCCATTTCTTACGTTAAACAGGCCTACTCTTTGAAACAGTCGCAACACTGTTGTCCAAGTAAATCGTCACGATTTTGTTTGGTTTTTGAATCGTACACTGACATTTTCAAAACTCCCACGTTTGTTCTGCACTTTGCAAAAACTAAAAACAAAACAAGTTTGCTCCAAAAAATATATTTGGATTTAAAATCATAAATGAACTTTTGCGCCACTATAATATAGCACACTAGAATATACAAAGGAATTTATTAAAAGCTTAATTTTATTATTAAATATAATCACAAAAGATGATTACAACACCATGTGGTTCATGTTTAAACATCTGATTTCGACATTTGTAATTTTAATATTACTGTTTTTAACATGTAGCGTATTAGTTTAATGTTAATTTAGCACAAACAATTACCAAAATATTACTGATGTGATATGTTATCGTAATTATAATTATCATTCTCTTATTACAATACTTGTTTATACATCATACATGTACGAAAAACATCATTTTTGTTTGCAAATTATTTTGTTTACATTTAACCCATTATTTTGATTGAATTCAGTTTATATTCTTATCGATTTTCACCCAAGTGATGCTCAATTGTTCCCGACATTAAACAAAAAACATTTCGGTTTCAATCTTGCTAAAAGTTTTACATTTTTCTTTCCCCCTCCCCCTCTCCCTCTCCTTTCCATTTTATTTTTTTTTTTACAAATTAAAAAAAATATTTTTAAAAATAACAAAACATTCATGTAATACAGGATTTTTCGTTTTTAATTCGACCCTGTAACGACTTTTCATTTTTTCTTTTATCATATCTTCGCATGAAAAAAAAAAATTAAATAAATAATAAAATAAAAAAAATCCTCTTTTCCACTAAATTTCTTCCCCCTATTATCTCCAAACTTTTTTTTTTACATTTTTAAATAATTTAATACCCATTTGGTCATAAAATGAGGCGAGTAAAGTCATTTGATTGAATCTCCAAAAATTTTCTTCCTTTCATCATCATCATCATGATCTTCGAAAAAAAATTTCACCCTCTCATCTTACAATTTTATTTTTTGACTTCAGCAATAATAATATAATAAAAAAAAAACTTTATTATTTTTGCATATTTTTTTTTTCATCCAACTATCTTTCAAGAACCTCCATGTCATTCCATCACGTGCATTTTCAAATAAACGTCGAGAAGCAAATCTCACTGTGAATCCAGAATCAACGTCGATTTTTATTTTTTGAGGGAGAAGTTTAACTTCCTTCGTTTGCCTTTCCTACGCTATTTCTCAAGCCACTTGTCGAGACGAAAGTAAAAGAGGCGAAGACATTGACGATGCCACACAGTCACATACACACATACAGTCAGACAGACAGAAGAAGCACAATCGAATCCACTAGCAGATGACGACAAAGAAAGGAAAAGGAAAAGAAAAAAATTGAGGGAAATGGAAGAAATGAACCAAAAAGAAAATGAACGAGTAAGAAAAAATAAAACACCAATTCTTGTGGGTTTTTGCTAAACCTAAAGATATAGGTTGTTCCGAAAAAGAAAACAAAAAATATAAATAAAAAATAAATAAAAATACCAAAAGAAAAATAAAAATACAAAAAAAAAACAGGCTTTATACAGCTAATTAAATAACATTGTCTCGCAGGTTCTAAGAATACCAAACACGAGAAACACTAGCACTGCTATAAAAGTCTCACGTAATCGATGAAATAATTGAAAGTTTGCCCGGAATAACGTTGCATGTAACAATTCATAGTTTTGAGTAAATGGCAAAAGCAGTATTCAGCAACACATTGTCACATATTGTCACATTGTCCAATTTCAAAGTGATATAGGTACGTTTTAAGTAGGCATAAGTTTGTTTATTGGCAGCACTAGCTAGGCCCATATACGAAGCACAGTTTTCCTTAATAATCTCAATATTGAATTTTTGTAACATACAACGTTATTCCGGGCAAGCCTTCAATTTTATACAGTTTTAAGTACGGTTCGATAAGAAAGCTGAAAAAGTTATCAAAGTGTAAATGTTGAGTTTTGTATTAATAGCACTTTCATAGAATTTCAAGAAAATTACATTGTTATATTGAAAACTATGGAATCGTAGCTACCAAGTCATATTTAGAAAGTTGTAAGCAGTGTTCCATTTAGTAAGAATTCACTGTAATTTCATTTATTTTTAACAATTCAACTAAAATAAAAATTCATCTAACAACAATGATTAAAAGGCGTGGTCCTACTATGACAGCTTCTCTGCATGTCACCGATGCTATGCGGTAGAGTTATTAATAAATTTTAATAATTGTATGTGTGGTTAATTTAAATACGAATTTAAAGATGCATACATAAGAAGTAAAATAACTTCACTGCATAGCATCAATGAATAACCGTTGTGAACAGCATCACCCCCTTTAATCACTACTGTTGGATTAATTTTTATTTCAGTTAGATTGCTGGAAAAAAATGACCATAGATTCTGATTGAATAGACCATTGCCTACAACTTTTTAAATATGACTTGCCAGCTACGACTCATAGTTTCAAGATCATAGCATAGTTACATTGAAAACCATAACTCGTAGGTACCAAGTCATAGTTAAAAATTTTTAGCCAATTGTTTATTTAGTCATAATCAATCCAGTGTCGTTCCAACAATGTAACCAAAATAAAAATAAAAACAATAGATCACTTAAAAGCATTCAGAATGACGTCAGTGTATTGCAGTGTAGTGTACCAGTTATCCACGACAATTTTACCAAATTCCAATATTCGCGACTAACTTTCGTACCGCTAGAAGAAACAGTGGCATATCGAATCGATTGCATCTTCTTGCATAAACTTAAAATCGTTTGACACGAACCAGATTTGATATACTCTTTTAGTTGAAATTCCCAAATAAAATAAATTTTCTTGCAAACTTCCTACACAGTCGATCGGAAAAGTTACTTTTACCCAGCATTCACCAAACCGTCGAAAATGATATAGTGACATCAATTAAAATCGCAGGATGTTACGATTATACCACCACAACTACTATAGTATGTACAGAGCATTTAATAACGTCGCCGTAGTTGCATGCTTTCAAACAACCGTCGTCTGTCCACCACCAGTTTGAAGAATTCCCCCCCCCCTTCCGAATAATATTAACGAAGATTGATGAAACTGATTCCATTAGGCCACGCTTGATTGCCAGCGGACAGACAAAGGTAGTAGTGAGTATATACAATTTCAATGTATTAGGCGAAAAGCTCATTACAATTTCCCCGAAATGGCTAACTGTTAACCGCAACAGTTGAAATTAACGCTGTGATATCTGTTAATGATGATGGCCTCTGAACGAACACCTACTACACATCCGTACATTTATACATTACGAGTACTTTTAATTAAAAATTCCCCGCCTCAAACTTTTACTTTTCTTCCGATATTCGCCAATTAGGAACGGTGACAGCTACCACGTCAACTGTATACTAAATTATTGAAATCAGAAATTGACAATGTTCAAATATTTATTATCCCTTTTCGCCATGGACCCAATATGACAAAACTTGCAATCGTGACATCCATAGTTCAATGTAATTATACATATG